>QRDG01000941.1:65218-200888 GCA_012064385.1 Puccinellia tenuiflora | reverse complement strand
TTAGTGGCGCATGGAATAATGGTGCGCCACAAATAGCATTCCACCTATAGCTAGTTTCCTAGTAGTGGGTGAAGCTCAAGAAATGCTTGACATCAAGGGTAAGATTGAGAGAGAGGATGCTACGGAAATTGCATCCTTGAAAGACAATCTTGAAGAAGAGCATGAGCTTAGAGTTTCTCTAGAGCAACAACTAGAATCTATAGAAGAATCAAATGATGCAATTGTTGCTAAACTCATTAAAGAACGTGATCATGCAATTGCTAAATACAAAGCATGTAAGAAAGAAAAGGTCGAGCTTGGTGTTGGTCATTCTAGACAAACCGAGGAGCTAGAGAAGCTCTCCAAGGCCTACAAGGCATTGGAGAGTGAACACTCTACCCTCACTAAGTCGTATGAACAACTTCAAGCTCAACCGCCTAAAAATGATGAGTCTAGTTCCTCCACTCCAATTACTTGTGATCATGCGCATATCATTGAGGAAAATGCTAGGTTGAAGATCAATCTTGCTAAGGCCATCTCCCTAGGTAAGAAACCGTTTGTTACTTCACAAAAGGGGAGAGTTGGTCTTGGGTTTGTTGAGGAGGAAAAGGAGAAAGAGAGCTTCATGAAGGATGCTAGAGCTCCTCAAGTTAAGAAGGCCAATGTTACTAGTGCTCCTCAAGCAAAGAGGATACCTCAAGCAAAGAAGAAGGTCAACATTGCTAATGGTGGTGCCACAAGGGGCAAAACCATTAGTGATGACTTTGCGGGAAAGACTAACCCTCATTACATTATATTTGTTGATTATTACGGGGATGTCTATGCTAAGTTTGTTGGTCCTAGAAATGTACCCATTGCTCGTTCTATTTGGGTTCCTAAGACCCTTGTTGCTAACAAAAGAGGACCCATTGAAAAATAGGGACCTAAATCCAAGCAATGATTTCTTGTAGGACTATGCTTCCGGTGGGTCAAAATGGGTGCTTGATAGTGGTTGCACAAAACATATGACCGGAAGCAAGGAATTGATGACGGAGTTGAGACCAAATCTAAATGAGGCAACCGTCACTTATGGAGATCGATCAAAATCCGAGGTATTGGGCTTTGGCAAGGTGGTAGTCGCTAAGGATATCACCCTAGCGAATGTCATGCTTGTCAAGGACCTTGGTTTTAATTTACTTTCCGTTCGTGCACTTAATAAGATGGGTTTCGCCGTCTTCTTTGATATTGATGTTGTGGTACTCTTGTGGAGCAAGACTCTAAAGGTCGCTTTCGTTGGGTACGTCAAGGATGATTTGTTTGTGGTTGACTTTTCGGGGGAAACCACTTCAAATTCGATGTGCCTATTCGGAAAGGCCGACAAGGGTTGGTTGTGGCATCGCCGCCTAGCCCATGTAAATATGAGAACTTTGCAAAGTCTTCACAAGGGTGGCCACATTCTCGGACTAAAAGAAGATGTCTCTTTTGCCAAAGATCGTGTTTGTAGGGCGTGTGTTGAAGGAAAGATGCATGATTCTCCCCATCCTTCCAAGACTATTATTTCATCTAAGAGGATCTTGGAGCTCCTCCATGTGGATCTTTTTGGTGCCGTTCCCAAAGCTAGTCTTGGTGGGAAGAAGTATTGCTTGGTGATTGTTGATGACTATTCAAGATTCACTTGGGTTTATTTCTTCAAGTCGAAGATTGAGACCCAACAAACCTTCATCGACTTCTCCATTGAAATGCAACGTCAACACAATGTCCCCATATTGGCAATTAGAAGTGATAATGGCTCCGAGTTCAAGAACTACACCCTGAATGAGTTTCTTAGTGAAGAGGGCATTCGTCATCAATATTCCGCAACTTATACCCCTCAACAAAATGGTGTAGCCGAGACGAAGAACCGGACTCTTATGGATATAGCAAGGTCCATGTTAGTGGAGTTTAAGACTCCGTTGACTTTTTGGGTGGAGGCTATTTCCACGGCTTGTCACTCCTCCAACCAGCTCTACTTCCGCAAAGGGTTAAACAAGACTCCCTATGAGATCCTCACCGGCAACAAGCCTAACATCTCCTACTTCCGTGTCTTCGGTTGTAAGTGTTTCTATTTGATTAAAGGTTGTCGCTTAACTAAATTCGAATCTAAATCTCTAGAGGGTATATTTGTTGGTTACGGTGCCGAATCCCACACTTATAGAATCTATGATAAAGCATCACAGCGTATCGTAGAATCTTGTAGTGTGGTGTTCGAGGAAAATGACGGCTCCCAAGTGGCGCAATTTCATGTTTCCGATGTAGATGATGTAATTCCTCAAGAAGCCATAAGAAGAATGGGTGTGGGATTTTTCCGCCCCGTTGAGGAACCCCTTGTGGCGGATCGAGAAGGACAATGCTCTACTCAAGTGGAGCCTTCATCTACTCAAGAAAAACTAGCCAATGGAGAGCCTATTGCACCAACCGAAGAAAGAGTTGAAGACCCTCAACCCATTGATCAAGTTGCTATGCTAGAGCCCAACTCTCCTATCCGTGATGCTAGCCATGATCAAGACCTTGCTCAATCATCTTCTTCTTCAAGTGTTGAAGCCGCACCTAGTGATGATCAAGGTCAACCTTCCGGTCAAGACGGGGACTCAAATGATCAAGATGATAAAGTGATACCTCCAAGATGCAATGAGGATATCGAAGCCCGTCGTCGAGCTAGAGTTGCAAGAACCATGGAACTTCGTGAACATACTCTTGAGAAGGGTATTGGTGATGTGAGAGGTAAAGTGTCCACCCGGAGGCAATTGACAAACTTTAGTGATCATCAAGCTCATATTGCCATGGTGGAACCGAAGAAAGTGTCCGAAGCTCTTGAAGATCCGGATTGGTTGCAAGCCATGCATGAAGAGCTCAACAATTTCGAGCGCAATAAAGTTTGGAAGCTAGTTGAGAAGCCAAAGGAGTGCCGCAACGTTATTGGCACAAAGTGGATTTTCAAGAACAAGTAAGACGAACATGGAATGGTTGTGAGGAACAAGGCTAGATTGGTGGCTCAAGGGTACTCTCAAGTTGAAGGAATTGATTTTGGAGAGACCTATGCTCCCGTGGCTCGTCTTGAGTCCATCCGTATCCTTCTTGCTTATGCATCCCGTTATAACTTTAAATTGCAACAAATGGATGTTAAAAGTGCCTTTCTCAATGGTCCTTTAAAGGAGTTTGTGTTCGTTAAGCAACCCCCGGGGTTCGAGGACCCCAACTTCCCTAACCATGTCTACAAGCTTGATAAGGCGCTGTCGTGGTATTGTTGAATCTAGCCGCGGCAGGGGTGCCATCGAGCTAGGTAGAGAGAGGGGTTTTGGAGACGTGGGGTGATCCGGCGACAAAGGGACGAGTTTACCCAGCTTCGGATCTCACGTCGGTGGCGAGATCCTACGTGCTGCTATAATTCACTATAAGGCAATATCGCCGAGTTACAGTGGATTGGGATTGAGAGCGTCTGTCCCCTAAGGCATCCCAGCGGTCGGCTTATAAAGGCGTCCAGACCCTGGGCTTACAGGAGGAAACCTAACCGACTAAGAACAGAGTCCTACTCTAATCCGGCTTGGGCCCTGCCTTGTGGGCTAAGTCTTTCGCAATCCGGGCCGGCTTCTAGAGTCTTCCCTTAGCCAGATGGGCCTCCTGCGCTTCAACATACTGAGCCGACCGGTAAGCCGGATTCGTCTTACCACCACTTTGGGCCACCCTGGTCTGCTGGCTTTTAGTCTTCTTTGTGAGGACACATGTTCGGCATAACCCCAACAGTAGCCCCCGGAAAGCTTCAAGGACTTCAGCGGCTGGCTTCAATCTTCTGGCAATATGCTGTCCGGGAAATTCGTCATCCGTCTTCAGTCTTGGAGCATTCCCATAAACCTGAAATCATGCCGAACAGCTTTGTCGATTTTAACTGTGCCGGCTTTGTATGCCGAAAAAAAAACACTTGAGCGTGCAACGACACGCGTCCGCCGATTTGACAGTTACGTCAGACCCGGCAGTGTGAGTGGAGGAGCATCTTTGAATGCGGGGCTAGTTTCCGTTTTTCCCGCGCTGGAACCGAGGCGTCGGAGAGAAGGAACCGTCACCAACGGCTTGATCCGAGACACGTGGCGAGTAACCCGGCTGCTGACCGTTGTACACATCTCAGCGCAGAGCTATAAATCGCGACCGCATCATCTCCACCGCGATCACCTCACCATTCGCAACCCTAGCTCCATCTCTCCTCCAGATCTCGTCTCCTCTCCCTAGCGCAAACTCCTCCGTTTCTTCCTCGACCTCCATGGCTTCGAGCGCTCCAAGTTCTCCAGCGGCTAACGCAACCGCGGTCGGCCCGGCTCCGCCGATGGGAGGAGCCACATCCGCGGCCGCCGCCGTCGTCACCGAGCCATCCACCGCTACATCTGCACCTCCCTCGTCTCCGGCGATAACCTCCACTGCTTCAGGCCATGATGCGGTTGCTTTGGCAAAAGCCGCAGCCGAAGCCGCTGCCACAATGGCTTCTGCCTCCGCAACTGCTGATGCTGCCATTGAAGATGCAAGTGTTGGTGAAGAAGAGGAAGAAGAGGAAGCCGGCAACAAAGACGCGGCCAGCAACCCGTCCCGCAACTGGGCCTGCTCGGCTGTGGACGAGGTCGAGTTGAAGGGGATGGAGGCCGACGGAGCCATTGCTCCAACTTCTGAGTCGAATCCGACTTGGCGATCCGCCTTCGGCGACCCCTACCCGACTCCCATCAGAGACGAGCGGGTACTCCTTTCTTCCCATGTAATCAGGGGATTCTCCTTGCCGCCTTCGGCTTTTCTTATAGATCTTCTAGATTATTATGGCCTCCAGCTCCACAACATAACCCCGAACAACCTGTTGTACATCTCCGGCTTCGTAGCATTGTTCGAACGCTATTTAGGCATAAAACCTAGGCTAGACTTCTTCGAACGTTGCTTCTTAGTTAAGAGGCAAACTATCAACAAGGAGCTGCTGGTGGCCGGCACAATCAACTTCAACTGCCGCCGGGACATCGATTGGTACCCTCAAGTGCCAATCGTCGATTCGGCTAAGGGATGGGTGTCCACATTCTTCTACTGCAAGGATGTGGCGACGCCAAACCGGCTGCAGGGGCTCGCCCCTTGCACAGACGAAGCCGGCACGCCGCTGCCCTCCTGGAAGAAGAAGCCGTCAGGTGTAATGCCGACGGAACATGCCGCCCTCCAAGCGAGGATTGCGCAACTGACGTCCGGCTCTCCTCCCTTGACTGGGGAGGACACCATCATCTGCTGGATGAAGAGGCGAATCCAGCCTCTCCAACATCGTGCTCGGCTTCTATGCGAGTTCACGGATAACACTGATCCCATGCGGATCAACGAGAAAGACCTGGAGCGGAGCCTCTTTGAGGCTCGCTTCAACAAACTCATCAAAGCCCGGCCTGGAGAAGGCCGGCAATATGAAGAATCATTGCCGATGTTTACGGCTACCAACCCTCCCCCAAAGGTACTTTGACTAACCAAAGTTCAATTCTTTGTGAGATTCGGGTTTGCTTTTGTCGGACTAACATGTAATATGCCAGATTTCTGGAATCACCGACCTCCGCCCTGCTGGGAAGTCGTCGTCCAGCAAGGCGTCCACACGGCCCGTATCCATTTCCTCGGCTACTGCGGAAAGCCGGAAGAGGAAGGGCCAGTCGACCACGAGCAGCGCTAAGTCGACTGCAGACGACGACGCTCTTGCTGGGCTCAACATTCCCAGCAAGAAGTAAGTCAACTGACAACATCTCCTCCTTTCTTTGCAGCAATGCCGGATTTGCTAAATTTCGCTTTTACCTTTGCAGGATAAAGACGGTCGCCACGAGGAAGAAAACCTCTCCTGCCATCCCTCCATCAACTCCATCCGTTCCAGAGCCGAACCCAACAGAGGAGAACACTCGCACGATAGTGCCAGCTCCTGTTGGGAGAGCCGGGGTAGTTCCCCCCACACAATGGACAGAGATGACGGGAAAAGTGACTGAAACATCCTCTCCAAGGGCTGAAGCTCCGGCTAATGATGCCCCAACCTTTCCCCCCATCAAAGCCGAAGCCTTCGACGATGAGGGGCGCATCAAGCCGGAATTCATGAGCCGGTTCATGAAGGCACCTCGGCTTCCCCGGAAGAAGGGAACAACCGTCCGGGACGACGAGCCGGATCACACCAAGGCCTATGACACCTTTGATGTCATAGAGATTCTTGAAGATCAGCAGAACTACTTTGCTGATAGCTTTGAGGCCGGCATGACGCTTCTCCGTGAGCACTACCACGTAAGTTACCTTACCAGTAGCCCCCGAGCACTATGCCGGGTTAAGTTATTAAAACTAGCCAGCATAGTGATCCGAGTTAATGCGCATGCACACACTTAGCCCCCCAGTCATGAAATGTCGTCATGTAGCCACCTTAATTTGTAAATATAGATTTAGGCTTTTAGCGACTCCTTACGCAGATCCATCGAAACATTGGCGCTGAAACCATCAATTCTTTGGGTGTGCGAAATCAGGAGATGCGTCGGCTCAAGACTGAACTGGCGAACAAAGACGCCATCATCGAAGGGTTTGAGGCAGAACGGGTTCAATACCAAGGTACAAATGCCGAATCTTTAGTTTTGAGTTCCAGGCTTTCTTTTATACTGCTGACATTTTTGTCATGCAGACGCCATCATCAAAGCCAAGGAGCTTGCCGAGAACGCCGGCATTGTCGACCGGCTCCGCAACGAAAATATTGAGCTGAATAAGCTTAATCAATCGATGGCTGCGGAGCTGGAGACAACCAAGAAGAATCTTGCCAAAGCCGAGCAACTTCTGGAATCAGAGAGGCAGAGTCACAAGGATGCCTTCAATGAAATCCAGGACCGGCTTAACAGGCACCTTGATGAATCGCTGGCTATCGACAACCAGCTTCTGAGTAAGTTTTAAAATAACTTAAACTCATTGGTTTCTGTCTTAGCCGAATATAATTGAACTTCGCCTTTTTGCAGCTCCGGCGGGTTACGGCCATGAGCTAACGGCGGAAAACCGGATTGACCGGATTCTGGAAGTAGGGGAGCTTATCCCGAAGATTATTTCTTCGGGAAAAGATCTTGCTGAGAAGTTCTTTCCCGGCAACCCCGAGCCCCCGACGAACCTTGCCAGCTTAGAAGCTGAACTGGCCGAAGCGGCTTCATTCTTCGATGAACGGCTTTGTTCCAGTGCTCGTGGAGGTTCCAAGACGGCTTTGGGCTTGATGATGGCACATTACCCGGAGGCGGAAGCCGGGCGGGTGGTATCCGGCTTCCCTCTGGAAAAGGAGGACGGCACAACGCTGGACGACCAGGATCACAAGAAAATCCTTCACTCCATCTCCGGCTACGCCAGCAAGATTGCCAACATGGTCTCCTTGACCACCATCTTCAAAGAAATGCCGTGCCCGCCAACCCCTGCTCAATCAGATGATGACAATGAGGCGGCGGAGAAATCTTCATGAGCCGAACTTGCTCGTTGAGCCGGCTATCCTGAAAATGTAATGGGCAATATGTAAAGCCGTCCAAACAATGTATATGTCTAGAAATAACTTAGCCTTTTGCTGTATGTTAATCAGCTTTATATTTTGCAAACTTGCAATTTTATGCCTCAGTTCAATCCGGCCTTGACACCTTAGCTTTTAAGCGCCGGCAAACCTATGGCGAAGCTAACTCGCTGAGCAACAGGGTACGCAATGACCAATCTGTTTAGACTCAGAACAAGTGCCGCCTTTCGGTGCCGAAACGCTTTGAAGCAACCCGGCGCAAAAAGCTAGCAGACAAACATTAATTTGGCAAAACGTTGATTTTTCATCACCTTAAGGTGGATTTAACATGAAAAAGTTTTACCAACGAGAGCGACACAGGCAATTTTGGGTAAACAGATAGCAACAATAAGATCATAGAGAAATAAAGGATGGTACAGATTCTCGAATTCGACATGAGAGAAACCAATTTTTATTTCATGATCACATTGACATGGTTACAATAGAATTTGCTAAGTGTAAAAAGGACGTAGCTGAGCGATATTCCACGGACGTTTCGTCTCATCTAAGTCGTCATCTACATGCCTTTTCCTCTTATGACCTTTCTTCCCGGGATCTTTCTTTGAACCCCTTAAGTCGATGAGGTAATTGTAGCTCCCTGACCCCAGAGCTATACAATGAAATGTTGTGCAACCGGTCATGCTACACAATCAAGGGTTACTGGGGTTACCAAGCCCAGGCCAAAACACATTGGCAGGCATGCTCGGAATACATCATCGGCACACAACACCTCGATCATGCCATAAGCTCGGACATCGCTTTCACGTATAACAAAGAGACCAAGACTGAATAACAACTGGCACATCACAGACTCTACGACACAAAGATATCATAGTTCAACTCATATAATTGAGAAAGATAGCAAATGGCACATCAGAGGTCACTGACCCATCATTACAACAGCGGAAGCAAATTAAAGTTGTCTAAACAACAAGATCCAATTTATGGCCTAAGAGGCCTACAGATAAATATCCCGTGCCAGCCTATTCCAAGACGTCCCAAGCTGCCACCTGGGAACCCCAGACTACTCGTCGATGTCAATAAAGAACCCACCTTCCAGTTCGGTGACGTCCTCCTCTGAAACAAAATAATAATCAACAAAGCAAGGCTGAGTACGACGTACTCGCAAGAATTAGTAGGGCGATATAGGCCCGATGCTGACGGAGGCTCTAATGCTGTATAATGTAGCTAATTTGCATAAAGCTGGTTTTCCTTTTTAAAAGATATAAGGACCCATGGCATCGTCTACTCAGAATGTTTTCCGAAAAGGGATAAGAGAGTAACTTTCATTTTTGGTTCTCAACGAACCCTTTTGTAACCAGAAGCACCTCATCTCCACAAGGCACTCCCTCGAATCACCCTCGAGGAAATGAACCTTTACCACACGTTGATTATGCAACCTCTAGCTGCCATTTAATTAAAGGTTCAGATTCTCTATGATCTCACCTATCTCACCAAGATTTGTCCATAACCGTGGACACGGCTTTTCGAAAAGATTTAACCCTGCAGGGGTGTACTAATTTACCCATTGGTACCGTCCGGCTCACCTGATTGGCCCTCTTCCGGGGAAGGCCGACGAGTGGGCGCGGTTAAACCTTTACCTCGCATGAGACTATCCAAGAGTCATCTGTGGCCACAGGGCAAGTTTACCCAGCCTATTTCAGCCCCTGCCCCATCGCCACGTCCTGAACACCACCATCCTCATCATTCCTTTTTTCCGCTCACACACACACGCGCAAATGGAAATAGCAAACTAGAGGACCCTTGGATACGCCCGCACAAGTTATTCAGTTAGTAAGGAGCCCATACCCCCACCGATGGAAGCACGCTCGGTTCTTGGTTCAAGCGATAAGAACTCACACCTAGGGGCAAGAATGAGGCAAAACACCATCCCCGATGGCAACTCATCCAAGCCTTTTAGCAATTTAATTATCCACCACAAGTAACCATCATGTCCGAACAATCCACCACCATTCGTAATAATGGAATTAAATCACCGGACAAAAATATATTATTTGACTAGCATGGCTAAGCATAGCTAAGCATATATAACAACAAATATATCTTTGTCTCCGGCCAACACATCAAACCTAGGGTTTATAGGAGGGGAAGCATGTGATGGTTCAGGGGGTAAACATGCATTCATAGGATACTCTACATCTTGATCAAAAGAGACATTTGAATCGCATGCAATATTATGGTGGACAAAATAAGTTTGTAAACAATTGGATGCTAGATGCCAAGAAGGTTAGGTTAGTTCTTGCCTTGCTGATAATACTGGGCGCGTTGATCGTCGAGGTATTGTGGTGGAACCTCGACTCCGGAATCTAACGAAACACAAACAATACAGGAAACGAAATAAATAACACGAATACAAGGTGCAATGCACAATCATGATGATATGGTCATATTATGCATTGAAAAGGTATTGGGCATGTCCCACAAGTTAAATGGAACCCCTAAGGTAAATATAGCAATTAACGGGTCAAAACTCCATATTTAACTTAGTGAATTGCATTATTATCCAAAATGTCCAGTACTGAATTATGGGTCCTAAATGCATGAAAATGACATTATTACATAGGTATTGATCCACCGATCATTTTGGTACATCATTTGCAATTTTTGAGTTAATATTTAACAAGTTATGACATTTCCAATATTTGATTTAATTCTGCCATTTCATTTATTTTTAAGAACAGCACCAAAATTAAATCTACAAGCCTCAAAAAAAGATATAAACTTAGTTCATTACTTACTGAACATTTTGAGCTATTAAACATAATTTTTGTGTAAACCAAACTCAAGTTATGAATTTTCTAAAATTGGAATTAAATCTGCCATTTTAATTAAACAACAATTTAAATGTTCATTATTAAATGTAAATGGAACTAACATTTAGATGTTGTTTTCCTGAACATTTTAAGATCTCATTTATAATTTTTGGAGCAATATTCATAGAGTTATAGATTTTATAAATTTCCACTCATTTCTGCCATTTCTGTAATTATTAAATATGGGCAATTTAATTTGACCAAATAATTCTATCATTGGCAATAACAGATGGACATTTTCTTGCTGAGCATTTTGACATATTATTTGCATTTTTTGGATTCATGGTTCAAAAGATATGCAATTTCCAAAATTTGAATAATTAACCGATGATTTGCCTTTCACATTTTAAATTCAAATTCAAAATTTCATTTGCATGTGTGAGTTGCATATTTGAACAGGTTATGAAATTATGAACCATTTGGTATGTCATTTGTATTTTTATGATTTACCATTTAACAGATATTGCAAAAACAAATTTCTGTCAATTTCTGAAATTCCCAAAAATGATGAACAGATGACGTCATCACATGTCATCAGCAGGGCAGCGGCACTGTCGATCAAAAATCCGTCGATTTTGTTCGAAATTTGACGGGGAGGTGCGCACGCTCACCCTGAGCACGATGGGGTGGCCGGCAAGGGCCGGGGAGGCCGGACGGCAACGCGGAGGTGCTCGACGGCGGCGGCGGGAGGCGGAGAAGAACGGGCCGATTCCAGCGACGGCGGGCCTCCCAGCACGGGCTGGTTGCCCCGGGAGGAAGAGGAGCCCGAGGCGTGAGCTCGGAGCGGCGTAGGGCGGCGGCGATTGGCGCGGCAAGGCGGCGGCTCGACGGTGCACGGGGAGCTCGAAAAAGGAGAGCTAGGGTTAGGGTTCCTATGGGGGGAGAGCAGGGGAGAGAGGAGAGGGAAGCAGCACGTCGGGGGCTTCATTCATCCACGAGGGGGGGGGGGGGCTCGGCACGGTGCAGGGGAGGACGACACGGCGACGGCATGGCGCCAGGGCACCAGGAGCTACAGGGAAGAGGAGGAGGGAACTGACAGGGGGGCCCTCAGGTCAGGGTTTTAAATATTTTCTTTTCTTTTTCTGTTTCTTTAAAACCAGTAGGGTTTTAGGTATTTTATTGAGCCACTTAACATTTTTAGAAATTATGAAAATATTTATGTGGCCTCTCCATAACATGTATTAACTCCACAAAATTTGGTGTGGCCAAATTAAAAGTTTTGAGCAACATTTGTTCATAGAGTTAAATATGGCCATTTTTGATGAATTCCAAAATGTATTTAATTGGAGCAATTAAGCATCTTCAAAAATAAGGAGAATATTCATGGAGGCTCTCACAATAATATTGAAGCTCCCCATGATTTTAGTTTGAATTTTTGGAAAGGCTTAGCTTGGTTTCAAAATAGGATTGGTTTAACTCAATTTAGAAGTCCCAATTTATTTAATTGTTTGGCAAGAATTTTACTTGGCCAAATAATTATGAAAGGCATTCTTGGAACTTCCTGGACAAATATGGAAACTCAAGATTATTTTGTTTTGCCAACTTGAGCAATTGCATTTGGGTTTGGAATTTTAGGAAGTGTTTGATTCCTTTTAATGATTTCCATTGTTTGCAATATTTAACTTAGCAATTTAAATATGTATGCCATGATGCAATGAAAATAAAAAGTGAAAATTTGGCCCATATTTTAGGGTACCAAATCTGGGCTGTTACAGTAATATGACCCGTTTTTCAGAACTTTGCTGATAACGAAAGGCCCTTCCCATGGCGGGGATAATTTGTGCTGCCGGCTTTGCACAAGCCGAAGCACTAAGTCGCCTTCTCGAAAAGATCGATTCCGCACTCTACGGCTCTGGTAGCGACGTAGATCTTGCTGATAGATGGCGGATCTTTGGAGAGCTAACTCTCTTTCTTCTTCGAGGATATCTAAGCCGTCTTGACGTGCTTCTTCTGCGTCTTTTTCGACGTAGGCTGCGACTCGAGGCGAATCGTGGATCATGTCGGATGGGAGCACCGCTTCAGCACCATAGACAAGGAAGAAAGGGGTGAAGCCGGTTGATCTATTTGTGGTAGTACGAATACTCCATAAAACCGCCGGCAATTCCTCAACCCAAGCGACGGCTGCTCAATGCAAAGGAGTTTCAAGCCTTGGCTTAATACCTTGCAGAATAATGCCGTTGGTGCGCTCTACCTGTCCATTGGATTGTGGATGTGCCACCGATGCCACGTCGAGTCGGATTTTTGATCGGCTGCAAAACTTCGATAGCTCACCGACGGCAAAGTTTGTGCCATTGTCCGTGATAATGCTATGCGGTATGCCGAATCGAGTTGTAATCTCGACGATGAACTTTGTAGCTGTGGCTCCGTCGAGTTTCTTGATGGGCTTTGCCTCCACCCACTTCGTGAATTTGTCGACCGCCACCAGTAGGTGGGTTAAGCCTCCCCTTGCCGTCTTAAAAGGTCCCACCATGTCGAGCCCCCAGACCGCAAATGGCCAAGTGATAGGGATCGTTCGGAGCTCCTGAGCCGGCAAGTGAACCTACTTTGCGTAGCGCTGACACCCTTCACAAGTCTTGACGATGTTGATAGCATCCTCCTTAGCCGTCAGCCAGAAGAATCCGTGCCGAAACGCCTTGGCGACTAACGCCTTTGCCGCCACGTGATGCCCACATTCGCCGGAGTGGATTTCTTCCAGGATTTGCCGTCCTTCCTCTGGAGAGACGCATCTTTGGAAGATGTCGGATGTGCTCCTCTTGTAGAGTTGTCCGTCAATAATCGTGTACGCCTTTGCTCGACGCTCAATTTGACGGCTTAGCACCTCGTCGTCCTTGGGCAGTTTCTTATTAATCAAGAAATCAATGTAGGGTGTGGTCCAATCTGGGGTTACCAAGCACACCTGAACTGATTCTGCCGACAAGGGGTAATCTTCGTCGCCACCTTTGATGGACGGCTTGTGTAGGTGATGGAGAAATACGTCTGGTGGCACTGCCTTTTTCTTGGAGCCTATTCTGGCCAAGGCATCAGCGGCTTCGTTGTCATCTCGGGAGATATGTCGAACTTCTAAGCCGGCAAAACATCGGCCGAATTCATCGACTGTTCTTCTGTATTCCGCCATTGTGGGACTTTTTGTGTCCCAGCATCCATCAAGTTGCTGCACAACTAGATCCGAGTCGCCATAGCAGAGGATGCACTATACTCCCAACTCCTTAGCCATGTGAAGACCATGGAGGAGAGCCTCATACTCTGCTACATTGTTGGTGGCATTGAAGTGGATTCGGAGGACATAACTGAGCTTATCACCCTTAGGCGATTTTAGTACTACTCCAGCCCCCGAGCCTTCCTTCATCTTTGAGCCATCGAAGTGCATTATCCAGTACTGAGAATCCGGCAAAGGTGTGCTTTCCATTGCCTCTGTCCAATCTGCAACAAAGTCGGCTAAAACCTGAGATTTGATGGCGGTCCTCGGCTTGTACTGGATGTCGAAAGCTGCTAACTCGATGCCCCATTTGGCGACTCGACCCGTTGCATCGGCATTGTTGATGATTTCCCTTAGTGGAGCCTTGCTGACCACCGTGATCGTGTGATCCTGGAAGTAATGCCGTAGCTTTCTGGAGGCAAAGAATACACCATAGGCTAACTTCTGGTAGTGAGGGTAGCGTTGCTTTGAATCTGAGAACACCTCGCTAATGAAATAGACGGGATGCTGATCCGGCCATTGCTTCCCTTCCTCCAGGCGCTCCACTACAATGACGACACTTATGACGAAATTCGTGGCCGACAAGTAGAGGAGCAGCGGCTCTTTTTCTCTTGGAGCTGCTAAGATTGGAGCATGCATCAATGTATACTTCAGCTGAGCTAGAGCTGCCTCTGCTTCCTCTGTCCAAACAAAACTGTCCGACTTTTTGAGGAGCTTATACAATGGCAACGCTTTGTCGCCCAGCCGGCTAATGAATCGGCTTACATCCGCGGCGGAACCCGTAAGCCGTTGTATGTCTTTTAGACAAGACGACCTTTCGATGTTCTGAATCGCCTTTATCTTTTCCGGGTTAACTTCAATTCCTCTTTGGGAAACAATGAAGCCCAGAAGCTTGCCTGCGGGTACTCCGAAGACGCATTTTGTCGGATTAAGCTTCATCTGGTACTCCCTTAGATTTGCAAAGGTTTCCGACAGATCGGCGATAAGATCGCCGTGCTTCTTCGACATGACCGCTATGTCGTCGACGTAGACGTGAACATTGCGGCCAATCTTCTTCGACATGACCGCTGCATACACCTTTGGTAAGTAGCACCAGCGTTCTTTAAGCCGAAAGGCATTGTGACATAGCAGTAATTGCCATATGGCGTGGTGAAGGACGTCTTGATTTGATCTGACTCCTTCATCTTAATCTGATGGTA
The DNA here is from genome assembly GCA_012064385.1 of Puccinellia tenuiflora. Classification (NCBI taxonomy): domain Eukaryota; kingdom Viridiplantae; phylum Streptophyta; class Magnoliopsida; order Poales; family Poaceae; genus Puccinellia; species Puccinellia tenuiflora. The sequence continues at coordinate 186,131 of QRDG01000941.1, read as the reverse complement.
ACCCGAATAAGCGTCTAGAAAACATAGCATCTCTGAGCCAGCAGTTGAATCAATGACCTGATCGATACGCGGTAAGGCGAACGGATCCTTAGGGCAGGCTTTGTTTAAGCCGGTGAAATCAATGCACATACGCAGCTCAGAGGTGTTCTTCTTTGGGACTAGCACGGGATTTGCCAACCAATCAGTGTGGACAACTTCACGAATGAATTTGGCGGCTGTGAGCCTTAGGATCTCCTTTCCAACTGTCGGGGATATAACCCCGGGTATCCCAGAGTTGGTGGTTTTTCATGCGAAACCAAGTATGCCTGGCGGCACTGTTTACCCGAATACTGTTCACCCGGGTAATGTTCATCCGACATACCCGAATACTGTTCACCCGGGTACTGTTCATCCGGCATACATGACCCGGTACGACACTCTTCACCCCCGGGTATTGTTCATCCGACACACCCGAATACTGTTCACCCGGGTACTATTCATCCGGCATACATGACCCGGTACGGTACTGTTCACACGGGTAATGTTCATCCGACATACCCGGATACTGTTCACCCGGGTAATGTTCATCCGACATACCCGAATACTGTTCACCCGGGTACTGTTCATCCGACATACATGACCCGGCACGACACTGTTCACCCCTGGGGTACTGTTCATCCGGCATACATGACACGGCACGACACTGTTCACCCGGACACTGTTCATCCGACATACCCGAACACTCTTCACCCCCGGGTATTGTTCATCTGACATGTCTCGCCACTGTTCATCCGACATCCGCCACCCGGCCGGCCCTCTCCAGCATCCAGCTCCCGACATCCAGCACAACCAGGTACTGGGACGCTCCCAGCTCGTACCTGGTGCGGCCACCAGATGACCAAGCAGGAACAAGACAAAGATGGTGGCATGGCCACAGTGGCACAGACGTGACTAGAGTACAAATCATGACATATGCAATAGTGCGGACAAGACCCCAGTAGGCATGTCAACTACAGTATAGCGCCCATGCCTTGCATAGTTTATTGTGGGGTACACCTTATCCCCTGGGCTCCCTTTATAAGGAGCACCAGGGGAGAGCTCTGGAGAGGCGACCAGCGCCCGTAGGCTCATTTCCCCCCTTTGCCTTAGCTTCTTCTTCTTCCTTGAGCAGCTCTCCATGGCTAGCTCCATACAGCTCGAGGAGCATTTGTACCCACCGCATATGAGATGAGAATACACTAAAGTAGGATAGATGCTGCAGTAGGGGTTTTACCTCCCCACGAGGGCCCCGAAGCAGGGTAGATCTTTGTGTTTGTAGTGTTCTTCGTGTGCGACTCCATCTCGCAATCTCTCCCCGAATCCTCAAGCGTCCATCGGCCCCAAACTCAAGCCTACCCCTAGGCATCTGTTGTTCACCATGACGATAGTTGGCGCCCACCGTGGGGCTCTCAGTGGGGCTTGCTGGATCAATTCGGACGGGACCTTCGTCATCAACGCGGGGACTCGACATCGCCATTGTCCCCCGCGCTCTAGCTTGCCGCTGTGAGCAGAGGCTAGCGCTGCCTCCACCAACGGACATCATCGGCAGATCCCGGATGAGAAAAGCAACTCGGGGACTCAACTCCGGCATCGTCCCTGTGTGTTAACTCATTTTCGAGTTGACTACAGTTCAAATCCGAGTTAAGGCTTGGAAATCCGAGTAAAGTTTGGAAAATCCGAGTTAAGGCTTGGAAATCCGAGTTAAGTTTGGAAAATCTGAGTTAAGGCTTGGAAATCCGAGTTAAGTTTGGAAAATCCGAGTTAAGGCTTGGAAATCCGAGTTAAGTTTGGAAAATCCGAGTTAAGGCTTGGAAATCCGAGTTAAGTTTGGAAAATCCGAGTTAAGGCTTGGAAATCCGAGTTAAGTTTGGAAAATCCGAGTTAAGGCTTGGAAATCCGAGTTAAGGCTTGGAAATCCGAGTTAAGTTTGGAAAATCCGAGTTAAGGCTTGGAAATCCGAGTTAAGTTTGGAAAATCCGAGTTAAGCTTTGGAAATCCGACATATGATGGTCAAATCCGACATACATGTGGTCCGGGCCGAGATGTTGGTGGCCCAGGCCGACATATTGATATTCATGCCGGCATCAACGTCTTCCTCGACTTCTCCAACAACATTGCCTCGTAAGTATCATTTATATGTCTGCATCACTCTTTTAAATAGTCTCAAACAGTGCTTGGGGACTCTCCCCTCTTTTCTGCTTTGCTTAGCTGTTTCCCCGGGAACGAAGTGTCGTAACCCGGGGACTGGCCGTACAGTCTGTTTTACAGTTTCTCCTAGATAAGAAAAGCAAATCGGGGACTCGTTTGAAAACCGAGTCTGCATTTTAATATATATAATTTCGCTGCTAGACTTAAATATATCTGTGGAATAGAGTTGTTGCTCTCGTTAAAATATTCGGTATATATGTGCTTGAACTAACATGGAAAGGTGGTATCGGATTTACCGAGAAAATATTCATCACCAAGGTCGTGGTATATCAGTCTTCTCGGATTCATTTTATACTCATTGTGGCTTAAGAGCATATCCCGGATAATCGTTGACATCGCCTTGCCGAATCATAAATGGCATATCATCCCGACATATCCTATGTCAGCAAATCAGAGTATCACAGCATCATATCTCAAAATCGCCATTTATGTCGGTTCGCCAAAATATCTGGGCATCCTGCAATATCTCGAATCGTCGTTTATTTCGGCTTGCCAAAATATCACGGCATTTATCTCACATCATCAAGCATCTCACAAATCGGTATCTTTATCGGCCTTACCGACTATCATGATTCTTCAGTTATTTGAGCTTGCAGAGTATCATGGCATCATTGTCTCGGCGCTCAGAATCGAAAAATATCTAATCTCACTGAGTGTTGCGCGTTGAGAAATATCTCAACTCGTCATCTGACAAGTGCCCATGAAGGCAGAATGTCAAATTCAGCCAAGGACGGCTATATCTCGGTCCAGCTCGTGCTGCCGACATACAATTTCGGTAATGCCCGAGAAGGCTAGAAACCGGTATATAATAATGCCTAAGCAGGCTATATGTCGGTCCAGCTCATGCTGCCGACATATCTATGCGGTAAAAGCCCAAAGTGGCAGAAACCGGCATAAGAAATATGCTCAAGAGGCCAATATGTCAAACCAGCTTATGCTGGAGACGTGAGGTCGGTAAACCGACATAAGAAATATGCCCAAGAGGCCAATATGTCAAACTAGCTTATGCTGGAGACATCGGATGTCGGTAATCCGACATATAAAATATGCCCATGCAGGCACTATGTCAATCCAGCAAAAGGCTGTTGACATCCGACATATGAGATATCCCCATGCAGGCTATATTTTGATACCAACTCTGTGATACTGTTGATAAGACTATGCGCGACTCTATGAGTCCCACATAGCCTCGGGGACTACTGTCGGGGATATAACCCCGGGTATCCCAGAGTTGGTGTTTTTTCATGCGAAACCAAGTATGCCTGGCGGCACTGTTTACCCGAATACTGTACACCCGAATACTGTTCACCCGGGTACTGTTCATCCGGCATACATGACCCGGCACGGCACTGTTCACCTTGGGGTACTGTTCATCCGGCATACATGACACGACACGACACTGTTCACCCGGACACTGTTCATCCGACATACCCGAACACTCTTCACCCCCGGGTATTGTTCATCTGACATGTCTCGCCACTGTTCATCCGACATCCGGCCCACTCCGACATCCGCCACCCGGCCGGCCCTCTCCAGCATCCAGCTCCCGACATCCAGCACAACCAGGTACTGGGACGCTCCCAGCTCGTACCTGGTGCGGCCACCAGATGACCAAGTAGGAACAAGACAAAGATGGTGGCATGGCCATAGTGGCATAGACGTGACTAGAGTACAAATCATGACATATGCAATAGTGCGGACAAGACCCTAGTAGGCATGTCAACTACAGTATAGCGCCCATGCCTTGCATAGTTTATTGTGGGGTACACCTTGTCCCCTGGGCTCCCTTTATAAGGAGCACCAGGGGAGAGCTCTGGAGAGGCGACCAGCGCCCGTAGGCTCATTTCCCCCCTTTGCCTTAGCTTCTTCTTCTTCCTTGAGCAGCTCTCCATGGCTAGCTCCATACAGCTCGAGGAGCATTTGTACCCACCGCATATGAGATGAGAATACACTAAAGTAGGATAGATGCTGCAGTAGGGGTTTTACCTCCCCACGAGGGCCCCGAAGCAGGGTAGATCTTTGTGTTTGTAGTGTTCTTCATGTGCGACTCCATCTCGCAATCCCTCCCCGAATCCTCAAGCGTCCATCGGCCCCAAACTTAAGCCTACCCCTAGGCATCTGTTGTTCACCACGACGACAGTTGGCGCCCACCGTGGGGCTCTCAGTGGCGCTTGCTGGATCAATTCGGACGGGACCTTCGTCATCAACGCGGGGACTCGACATCGCCATTGTCCCCCGCGCTCTAGCTTGCCGCTGTGAGCAGAGGCTAGCGCTGCCTCCACCAACGGACATCATCGGCAGATCCCGGATGAGAAAAGCGACTCGGGGACTCAACTCCGGCATCGTCCCTGTGTGTTAACTCATTTTCGAGTTGACTACAGTTCAAATCCGAGTTAAGGCTTGGAAATCCGAGTAAAGTTTGGAAAATCCGAGTTAAGGCTTGGAAATCCGAGTTAAGTTTGGAAAATCCGAGTTAAGGCTTGGAAATCCGAGTTAAGTTTGGAAAATCCGAGTTAAGGCTTGGAAATCCGAGTTAAGTTTGGAAAATCCGAGTTAAGGCTTGGAAATCCGAGTTAAGGTTTGACGAGCTCGCCTTCCTATTTGTCGTCGAGACCGGCACCGATGATGGCCTCCTTTGTCGGATCATCCTTTGAGAGCTTGATTTTCTTGGTGTCATCCTTTGGCTTGAAGCTTGAGTCGACCTTAGAGGACGGCTTTTCAGTCGCCGGCATCTCATCGGGACCAATTGTTTTCTTGAGATCCTCCAACTCTTCCCTGCAGATTTCTTGTTCAGCATGGACGGCATTGGAGGCCTCGCATTCCTTGGCTTTCTTGAAGTCTCCCTTAACTGTGATGATGCCATTCGGTCCCGGCATTTTCAGCTTGATGTAGATGTAGCAGGGCCGAGCCATAAACTTGGCGAAAGCCGGACGTCCAAAGATTGCATGATATGCGCTTCTGAAGGGAACCACCTCAAAAGAGACGTCCTCAGTCCGAAAATTATCGGCTTCACCAAAGGTGACCTTCAGGGTAATTTGCCCCATCGAGGAGGCTTGTCATCCCGGCACAATCCCATGAAACTTCACAGTACTGTGGGTGAGTTGTGACTCGGAAATACGCATCCTCTTCAACGTTGCGGCATAAAGTATGTTGATACTGCTGCCGCCATCCATGAGCACCTTTGTCAACTTGTACTTGTCGACTATTGGGCTGACGACTAAGGCGTAGGTGCGCTTTGCAGGAACTCTATTCGGGTGATCGCTGCGATCCCATGTGATGGGTGTGTCGGACCAATCCAGATACTGAGGAACTACAGGTACCGTAGCGTTGAGTTCTCGCCAGGCCGCCTTTTCTTTGCGTGAAGAATCTGTTGCCAAGTTGACAATGAGACTTTCGGCATGCTTAGGGAATTTGCTGCCTTTTTCTTTGGAGGCGGCGTCATCCGACTCTGAAGCAGCTTCCTCCTTCTCTTTGTTGTCTTTCCTCGACTTTTGCTTGTTCCTTGACTTGCCGGCTTTGGGGTCCTTAGCGATGTCTCGATTGATGTGACATTGCTGGAGCATGTGGGAACTTGTTCCATCTGGCCTCAGATGATGGACATAGGGGTTGTGCTTGATGTCGTCATACTTCACCGCTGGTGGCCGGGATGATTGGTTATTTGCCGGATTTTTGCCCTGCCACTTGCCATTGCTTGGGCCACCCTTTCCAAAGGCGGCAGCGACTTCGTGAGAAGGGCCGGCTTGGTCTTCAATCTTCTTTTTCCCGGACTCGCGTCGGCGGTTTTCGGCATCCTCCATGTTGTCATCATCAGCGGCGGTGTACTTGTTTGCACAAGCGAGTAAGCCCCCCAAAGTCTCCGACTCGTCGTTGTAGATCATGAAGCGAAAAGTCGTCCCCTTCCTTAGAGATTGCTTGAAAGCATGGATCGCCTGAGTTTCTGAGATGCCTTCGCAAGCGTTCTTGATTTCACTCCATCGTGAGACGAACTCACGGCTAGACTCGTTCTTTTGCTGCACGCACCGCTGTAAGTTGAAAATCGACTTTGGGCGCTTATATGTGCCCTGGAAGTGCTGGATAAAAACACGCTTCATGTCACTCCAGGTATGAACCGTCCTTTCCGGCAAACCTTCAATCCACATGCGTGCCGTCCCGGTCAACATCAGGGGCAAAAATCGCACTGCGGAGTCGGCGCTGCCTTGATATGTCGCAGGCACTGACGTAATCTGAGAGCCAGGTCTCAGGATTAGCCGTACCGCTGTACTTCTCAACCATCTTTGTTACGTTCGACAAAGTGGGAGGTAGAATTTGCTCTCTGATTGTTCTGCCAAAACACTTGGGGACGAGGTATTGGGCATCTCTGGCCGACTTCCTCTCCTCGATTAGGCTTCGAACATCATTGGCTGATGGCGGTTTAGCAACCGACTTTTCTTGTCTTGGTTCTTCCCTATGACGGCTTTGGCTCGCCCGGCTTGCGTTACGCGGAGGGCTTGGAGTCCTTTGCCGTCGCGGAGGGGGTATGTATTTGGAAGGGTTATCTCCCTCTTTTCGCGGTGGAGGTGGTGGTGGAGGTGGCATATGACCTTTGTTATCCTCCCTTCGGGGTTGATTTTCCCCTTCACGTCGTCGCTCCTGACGGGGTGGTGCCGCCTTTTCCTTGCGAGGGTCCTCCTTTCGCTCGCGGCTCCGATGTCTTTCCCGACCAGCCTCCCTATGGCGAGAAGAGCCAGTCCGGGATTCCGCACCTCTAGGCTGCTTGTCCTTCGGGTCCTTACTGCTTTTGCTGTGGCTGCTTGAGCCGGCCGGGTCATCGTCTGGGTCTGCAGGGGCAGCAGCCATTGGTTTGTTGGCAGTTGACTTGCAAAGGCGAGAATCGTCAACAAGCCGTCCTGTTTTGACTTGCGAATCGTTTTGCTGTTGTTGTGCAACCTCCAGGAGATAAACCGAATACTTAAGCCGGGCGTCACGATCTAACGACTTGTCGAACATGACTTCCTGGGCGGCCTCCATGTTTTTGGCTGGGGTATTGAAATAACACAGATTTGTCACCGGGTCACGTCGGTGGTGGTACTTCCTCCAGACTGAATCTACATGATCGGCCTCCCACTTGCTGCGGAAATCCAGCCTCTTATGCAGGTTCTTATCACGAGCCGGACGGAAAACATCGTCAGCCCCCTTTTCTCTCTGCTTTCGGATGAACTCCGTTTCCTTGTTTGTGAGCTCAACTTCACGCTCTACTATCTGGGCGGCTTGCTCCTCAAGTAGGGCGCGACGCTTCTCAATGTCGTCCAGCGATGCATTCGGAGGGAGCGGCGTTAACAGTTGCTTGTAGCTCACCATCTTTCTTTCGTGCTCCCTCTCCGCCGCCTCGCCGGTCCTAGCGTCAATGTCGTCTCCTCCAGCCGGCACTCTATCTGTCCCCTTTAATGGAGCCAGTGGCGGCACGAAATCCACCTTGAGATTTCCGGCTTGCGGAGTTTTTTCTTCGCCATTGGCGGCTTTCGAGGTGTTGGGGTCGTCTTTAGGATCAGAGACGTTACCCATCAAAACCTCGGTAGGGCGTCCTAAGCAGGATGCAACTTTCCGGCTAAAATCGTCGGATTCTCCTTCAGATTCGAGGTCCTGCTCCGTATGGGCGGTGTCCCCTGATCCGGCTTCCGAATCAATCCCAGACTGCAGAGCAGGGAGGATCGACTCAGGCTCAGTCATCGACTCATGTGAGCCGGATTCTCCTAAGATGCCGACGAAGTGGAAGTCCGGCGCCGCCATGTCAGAACTTGCGTCGTCTTCAGAATCTTCATCGTCAGCATCGAAAGCCAGATCCAGATCGGCGATCTCGTCAGAGTCCAGATCCGACTCCTCGTCAAGGTTGCTTGGGTGGGCGGTGGGCAAGCTCGAGGTGAAGCCGAGATCGTCCAAGGCCTGGGCGGTGAAGCCGACGAAGATGTCGAAACCGCCGATGGAGACCGTGGACCAGCCGGCGGGATCCTCCTTTGCCGGCGTCCAGAGGCCGTCGCTGAAGATGTGGCCGGCTCCCGACTCGTCGAAGTAGCTCACCATGCCGACCGCGATGGTGTCGCCGACTCTGCCTGCAGCTCCTGGACAGATCAAAACCCCGGAGGTCTCCTACCCCACGGTGGGCGCCAACTGTCGTGGTATTGTTGAATCTAGCCGCGGCAGGGGTGCCATCGAGCTAGGTAGAGAGAGGGGTTTTGGAGACGTGGGATGATCCGGCGACATAGGGACGAGTTTACCCAGCTTCGGATCTCACGTCGGTGGCGAGATCCTACGTGCTGCTATAATTCACTATAAGGCAATATCGCCGAGTTACAGTGGATTGGGATTGAGAGCGTCTGTCCCCTAAGGCGTCCCAGGGGCCGGCTTATAAAGGCGTCCAGACCCTGGGCTTACAGGAGGAAACCTAACCGACTAAGAACAGAGTCCTACTCTAATCTGGCTTGGGCCTTGCCTTGTGGGCTAAGTCTTCCGCAATCCAGGCCGGCTTCTAGAGTCTTCCCTTAGCCGGATGGGCCTCCTGCGCTTCAACATACTGGGCCGCCCGGTAAGCCGGATTCGGCTTACCACCACTTTGGGCCACCCTGGTCTGCTGGCTTTTAGTCTTCTTTGTGAGGACACCTGTTCGGCATAACCCCAACAGGCGCTCTATGGACTTAAGCAAGCACCACGTGCGTGGTACGAGCACCTTAGAGAGTTATTGTTAGACCGTGGATTTGAAGTTGGGCAAATTGATCCCACTCTTTTTACTAAGAGGGTTAAAGGGGAGCTTTTCGTATGCCAACTATATGTTGATGATATTATATTTGGCTCGTCTAACAAAGCTTTTAATGATGAATTTTCAAAGCTTATGACCGATAGGTTTGAGATGTCTATGATGGGTGAGTTGAAGTTCTTCCTTGGTTTTGAGATCAAGCAATTGAGAGGAGGGACTTTCATTATCCAAGCAAAGTATATTCAAGACATGCTCAAAAGGTTCAATATGGTGGATGCTAAGAAGAAGAAGACTCCTATGGATACCAAATGCCATCTACAACTTAACCCAAAGGGTATAGATGTGGATCAAAAACTCTACCGCTCCATGATAGGTTCGTTGCTTTACCTTTGTGCATCTAGACCCGATATTGTGTTGAGTGTAGGTGTGTGTGCAAGGTATCAAGCGGCTCCTAAGGAAAGCCACATGTTGGCAGTCAAAAGAATCCTACGATATTTGGTTCATACCCCAAGGTTTGGTTTGTGGTACCCAAGGGATTCATCCTTCACTCTTCGTGGGTTCACGGATTCGGATTGGGCCGGTGATCAAGATGATAGGAAATCAACTTCCGGGGCTTGCCAATTCCTTGGTAGGTCCTTGGTGAGTTGGTCTTCTAAGAAGCAAAATTGTATTTCCCTCTCCACCACCGAAGCCGAGTATGTGGCCGCCGCTAGTGCATGCACCCAATTGTTATGGATGAGGCAAACTTTAAAGGAATACGGTGTCATTTGTGACAAAGTGCCTCTTTTGTGTGACAATGAAAGTGCTATCAAGATCGCCTACAACCCGGTGCAACACTCAAGAACCAAGCACATTGAGATTCGTCATCATTTCATTCGGGATCATGTTGCCCGTGGAGATATTGAGCTAGCATATGTGCCAACCAAAGACCAACTTGCCGATATTTTCACGAAGCCACTTGATGAAGCAAGATTCACTTATTTGAGGAATGAGCTAAATATCGTGGATTCGAGGAGCTTGGCATGATCATCTTGCATACACATCTATAGTTTCAACTTCTATCTTGGTTTAGGTGTAGGCATGAATTTAGGGGGAGTGTTGTCCTAACTATTGGGCTCTCCCTCCCCCCATGATGCCTATATTAATGATTTCATTTGTCTACTCTATATTCAATTTCATGAATTGTGAGTTTTGAGTGAGAACCCAAGATACATCTTCGCGGTGTCTCACTCTCCTTACTCATATATGGTGGCCTAGGCCACCGACCTCCTCGGTGAGGAGTTGCCTCTTAGTTGGTGTTTATTTGGATTTTCTAGACCTATATGTGTCACTATGTGCGTGCTATGGAAAATCACTCATGCTTGGCCTTTCACCTTTGCATCTTGCAAACATGAGTGTCGTACCATATTAAGACAGGTTGATATCTTGACCTAAGCCCCAACTTATCCCTGAACCATTGCTTTCTATCACTCGTGTCCAGTGTTTGTGTGTGGCATTTTATCCTGGAAGTCTCTCTGGCGGCAGGCCGGAATTTCCGCCCCTAGGGGCCGGAATTTCCGGTCTAAGTGACCGGGCACCTTTTTGACTGGGCCGCGGGGTGAACTCGCTCTTCACGAGCAGTTCTTCCACCCCCGCGCCCTCATCTTCTCTCTCCGCCCGGGAGCACCCGCCGCCGGCCGACCTCCCCCCGGGCCGCCTCCGCCCCGAAATCTTCCGTGTTTTTGCCGGATCTGCATCTCCTCGACGAGGGGATCCTTCTCCACCGCTCACTTTTCGCCATGGACGCCGGTAAATACCTCTATTTTTGAATCTAGGACGAACTCAAAATTCGTTTAACCTAGGTGATTTAGATGGTGTTTGCTAGTTTCTATTGGTAGGAGTGTGCATCTAGGCTAAGTTCTCTCTGTATGTAGTAGTGTTTTGAAAGTAGCTTACAATTTGGTTAGGATTCAACGGAATTTCCGTTCGCTACACAAGTCAACTTCCGGTGTGCAGCGGTCGGAAATTCCGCCCGTCCGGAACTTCCGCCCTTCGGCCGGAATTTCCGGGGAGGCCGGAAATTCCGCCCTTGGGCCGGAATTTCTGGTATGAGCCTGACAAATTTTGCTACTTTCTCTTCACCACTATTTCTTTTTAGCCACCGGACATGAGTGCTTACCTTTGCTTGCCCATCTATCTATGCTTCCTTTGCAGGTTCGAGTCACTCTCGTATGCGCACCAAGCGTGCGGCCTCTCGCACTCCTCATGGCACTCCTCGCCCTCAAGACATCGAGTTTGATTCTGAGTCAGACCAGGAGACCTTGGCCTCACGCCGCTCTCAGATTGACAGGCAGCGCAAGAAGAAGAAGGCTGTGCAGGTGGTTCTCAGTGATATGAGAAGGACCGAGTTCATTGACTGGCGCAAGACAGACTTTTATGCAGAGCCTCGTGACCTGGAGATTGACAATTGCTTCTGGTGCCATGAGCAGGAGATCCTCTTCAAGGAAGTGTATATGGCCATGTCTGAAAAGAAGAGGGTTTGCCCTATGAAGGCTATTGACTTTGATCACCTAATGAAGAAGGAAGATTACTTTGGGACTGCTATCCGGGTTGTGGACTGCTTGGGACTGAGGTGTCTGATGAATACTGAGTGCAACTACAATATCACCATGATCCAGCAGTTTTATGCGACTTTAGTGTTTGACACGGATGTGAACATTGGGATGACTTGGATGTCCGACACCCATATGCTCACCTCCAACTTCAGGGAGTTTGCTAACATTCTTGGTTACCGGTTTTCTGGCTCCATACTCAATGAGGGGACTCGCATGCATCTCATTGGGTCCTCTTATGACAAGGCTCAGCTGAAGGATCTTTATAGTGATGAGAGCAAGGTTGGGAGCACCTCCGGCCTCCTTCCTCTCTATGACATTCTCTTGCGCATGTTCCGGGAGTCCATTGCTCCAAGTGCTGGTAACAATGATGCTATTCGTGGAGGGCTTGTGAATCTTCTTCACTTTTCTCATGAGACAGCTACTCAGGGTACTCTTCGCCCCAATGCGAACCCTGTGGACGTTATGGACTATATCTTCAACGAGATGTTTGACTCTATAATCAACAAGAAGGTGCCTCCTTATGCACCTTATGTGATGATGCTCATCAAGGCCAAGTATCTGTTTTCTGATGATGTTACAGACCCCGATGTGGAGCTTACCTGTGAGACTCATGGAAGGGTCAAATTGAACCGGAAGTCTGCTCATCTCACTCGTAGTGCCTCTTCAGCCCGTCGTGTTCCCCCCATGACTCGTGTCCCTCCCAGTGCTCCTGAGGGCTCATCTTCTGAGGGTGCGGCACGCCCTAAGCGTTCATGGATCAAGCGTGCTATAGAGAAGGTTCTGTGTATGGATGTGGCCATTCACAAGGAGAATTATCATGGCTACGTCGAGCGCCGTACTATCTTGCAGAATCAGCAGCAGATCATGGCTCATCTTCAGATGCCTCCACCTCCACCTGCGCAGGAGATTCAGCCCCTTGTTCGCTACAAGCACTGGAACAACAAGTTTGTGGATTGGACTATTGACGTGCCTGAGGATGAAGACAGTGAGGAGGAGGAGGTGGAGTCCGAGGCCACGGCATCAGAGTGATCTTTGTGGGACGTTTTTAGCATCGCTCTTTTCCCTTTTTGGTGTCTTGATGCCAAAGGGGGAGAAGTAGTTTTTAGGCGTTCGGGTATTTGCATGGGTTGGGCACAAGCTTCTCTTTGTCTCATTTGCCTTTTCTAAGCTTGTGCCTATGTATCTTTTCTTTCATGAGTTAAACTATGTGATGTGTGGTGTAAGACATGCAAACCTTTGTGACCTACTTCATGTTATTGGTGTTATATAAGCCCTTATCTAGGGGGAGCTCCTATCGAGGGGGAGCCCCAAATTATACTTGTGTGTGTGTTGTCATCAATCACCAAAAAGGGGGAGATTGAAAGAACATCTCTTAGTTTTGGTGATTTAATGACAACACATATTATGGGCTAATCATGTTTGGTTAAGTGTGTTGACAGGTTTTAGGTGGTTAGACCCAAATGGTGAAAAGATCGAAGTAAAGATCAAAGACGAAGAAGAGAATCTTGAAGAAATGGGTTTCTGGTATTTTCAGGACCGGAAATTCCGGCCCTCTGGGCGGAATTTCCGGGGGGCGGAAATTCTGGCCTACGGGCGGAAGTTCCGGCCCTAGCGCGAAATCGGCTAAGTCTTTTTGGGATCCCTCTCTGGAGGGGTCCCGGAACTTCTCCCCGGAAGTTCCCCCCGGAAATTTCCGGTGGTGCGGAAATTCCGGCCTACAGGCCGGAAGTTCCGGCCCGTGGAAATTTCGGGAGGAAAAACGACTAAGTCATATTTGGGATCCCTCTCTGGAGGGATCCCGGAACTTCCCTCCGGAAGTTCCCCCCGGAAATTTCCGGTGGGGCGGAAATTCCGGCCTCCTGGCCGGAAGTTCCGGCCCGTGGAAATTTCGGGTGGAAATATGTCCAAGTCATTTTTGGGATCCCTCTCTAGAGGGGTCCCGGAACTTTAATCCGGAAGTTCCCCCCGGAAATTTCCGGTGGGGCGGAAATTCCGGCCTACTGGCCGGAAGTTCCGGTCCCTGGAATTTTCCGTGGGATTTCGACTAAGTCATTTCGGGGATTCCTCTCTGGAGGGGTCCCGGAGGTTGTGGGCGGAAGTTCTCCCCGGAGATTTCCGGCCCACCGGAATTTCCGGCCCTTTAACCCGGAATTTCCGGCCTCCCGTTTCCTGCAACGGCTAATCCTGGAGGGGTATAAATACCCCTCCACCTACCTTGAGCAGCTTAGCTCTTGCACTCTCTCTTCATTAAAAGCAAAAGCTCATAAATACAAGATCTCTCAACTCCTCCAACCAAAGGCATTGATTCTTGGAGGATTGAAGGAGGAGGCCCCGATCTACATCTTCACCGAGCAGTTTTTCATTTCCCCTCATTCACTTGAGGGATTTCTCTTCTAGGGTTAGCATTGTGTTACCCTAGATTCTTGTGCTCAATTCTTGTTGTAATTGTGACAGATTCGTTGATTTGGGAGCCCCCAATTCAGTTGTGGGTGTGTGCCCCAAGAACCGTGTAAGGGCTCCGGATTCCGCCTTGAAGGATTCCGATAGTGGAAGGTGAACCAAACCCTCGGGTGCGGTTCATCGGAGAATAGGGTGAGGCCTTTGTGGCATCTTGAGTAGGCCTCTTGTGGCGAGCTCACACCCCTCCAACGAGACGTACTCCCTTAACAAGGAGGAACTCGGGAATACATCCTTGTCTCCGCGTGCTTCCCCTTTCGGTTACCTCTTTCCCTTATTAGCTTTTACTTGTATCGTTAATTGCCTAGTTGCTATAGTTTGCTTCTCATATAGGTAAATTCACCGTAGTTGCATATCTAGAGAATTTACCTTTTTGTGTTAAGCCTAAAATCGAAAAAGAATTAAAAATTGGTGTAGCACCTATTCACCCCCCCTCTAGGTGCCCATACGATCCTTTCATCGTTTCGTCCGGCGCTACCGCAACAAGCCCCGTCGCGCGGGGTTGGGCTGGTAGCGCCAGACAAAATAACGGGCCGCCCCGGACGAAAGCGGTCTATGGGGCGCGCGACTGGGCGCCGTTTTTCGCTCGGGGCGCCCCATAGGCTATAGGGGGGCCTTTTGGGGGCGCGAGTGGAGATGCTCTTATGTTGGCTGCATGATCTTGGATACGAAGAGGAAGATCCAGACTAGAGGAACAAAATGGCAGACGAGAGGAGGAGATGGTGTCCAGCTCATTGTTATGTTTCCTCTCGTCTCTTAGCTACCGCTGCTTCTGTTTTGTAAGTCACCGCTTTGGGCCATTGGTCCATGTCCCGTTTGGTCCAGGCCCATATCCACCATGGCAAATACACATCCATATGCGAGCATGACAGTTCTTGTACACGAGAGTCAATTTCAGTCATGAACCTTGAGAAATAAGAATCAATGCCTATCGTCCTTGATTTCTCTCGCATCGAGGTTTGGAACGCCTGAGGAGTCCCTTGGCTTCTCGCTCCCGCTCCAAGGGTTCCTCCCTCCGGGCCGTCGCCCCTCCCGTCTTATCCCCTCCCTCTCTCTCACCCGCGCCCCCCGCGTCGCCTCCCGGAGAGAGGCGATCGGGGGCTCCCCAACCTCCTCCCCCCGAGTCCCCTCCTCCTCCTAGATCCCTCCCGCTGCCGCCGGCGCGTGCCACCGGGCCTTGCTCGCGTGGTGTCGGCGGCGGCGGGCTGTCCTCTCCCCGCGCGCGGTTGCCCCGTCTCGGGTGGTGGTGGCCGGCGGCGGTTCCGACGGGAGGCGGCGGCGCGCCGGCCCCAGGTGGCTCCTCCTGCACTGGCGCTGCCCCTTGGTGGCGTAGAGGCTGCTGCCACGAGCTGCCGCCGGCGTCCGCATGGCCCAAATCTGGGTCCTTTGGGCCCGATCTAGGTCCGGGCGGGCCGGGCGGCTCGGACGGCGACGACTTCTCCTGGTGACCGGGATGGAGGTGACGGTGACGGGTGGTGGCGATGGAGCCTTCCTACTGCAGCGTGGTGGTGGTGGAGCTTAACGGGCCCGTTTTCGGCCCGGCCGGGCCGATGGCGCTGAACCAGAGGGTAGCGGCGACGGCCTACGTGCTGCAGCGTGGCAGCGGACTTTGCGGACCCGATCTGGGTCCGGCCGGGCAGTGCGGCCTGGTTTGTCCCTGCGGCGTCCGGTCGGCTATCGCGTCAGCGGTGGAGGTAGTTCCCTCCCGTGTGGCTACAGAGGCGGCGACCTCTGAACCTACTGCCTCCGTCTTCTGTTTCTAGGCTCCGCATCGGTTCACAGTGAGACGACGACGGTGGTGTCAAGACCGTGGTAGCGCATGCAGGTGGGCGGCGTTGTTGAGTGGAAGACTACGGATCGTTTGGGGTAGTGGTTTTTTGGGGGTCGGGAGAAATCCTTGTCGTCTTACGACATCGACGGGGCGGCGCCTACGGGTGTCGTCTTTCCTTCTTGAAGGGCGTCGGCTGCACCCCTTCCCCACTCACCCCTGCGTACGGGGGAAACCCTAGGCCATGGCCGGGCAGCAGCGTCGTCATCGTCGCAGTCCTTCTTGAAGGTGTTGCTTGGTACGCGACGATTCAGAACTCTAGGAGCGCGGTGGAACTTGTTCGGCGGGCGCAGTGGTGGCGAGCCACCTTAGTTCCGTTGATCTGCCGCTGTCGGCATTGTTTTCTTTTCTTTTTTCTCTTGTTTTCTATTTTGGGCTTGGATGTGCTGTGGCCCCAGCAGTTGTTTCGGTTGTATCGGTTGGTTGCTATATTTATATAGCGGGGCGAAAGCCTATTTCGAGCTGCTAGTTCCAGTTTGGTGGTGATCAAACTTCAGTATAGAAGTTACTGAAATTAACTTTAGGTTTTTTTCGGTGGAGTGCTGCCCCACCTCATGATCTTTATTTATATATATCAAGACAGGTACAAAGTACAATCCATATACAATACAAAACGCATACGTGATCTATTCTAACACACCCCCTCAATCTAAACTAGTGCATACAAGATTTAGATTGGTGCTAAAACGGTCTAACATCTGTCTTGTGGCTGGCTTGGTAAAGTGGTAAACACATCAGCCAATTGATCGCCCGAAGATATAAACTTTACTTCCAAAGCACCGGCAGCAACCTACTCACGCATAAAGTGAAAATCAATCTCAATGTGCTTAGTTCTAGCATGGAACACCTGGTTTGCCGTGAGATAAGTAGCTTCTAAATTGTCGCACCATAATATAGGGACACACTGCTGAGAAACACTGAGCTATGTGAGTAAAGATTCTATCCACATAGCTTCAGCAGCACCATTTTCTAAAGCCTTGTACTCTGCCTCTGTACTAGACCTTGAGACAGTAGGCTGTTTCTTCGAACTCCGCGACACCAGGTTTGGCCCAACGAAAACTGCAAAACCTCCAGTGCAGCGTCGGTCATCAACGCATCCTGCTCAATCTGCATCTGTAAAAATACTGATACCCACAGATGAAGACTTGTGAAAAGTCAGACCAGTGTTCATGGTTCCCTTAACATAACGCAGAATTCTCTTAACAGCTTCCCAGCGTACTTCTGTAGGCTGGGAGAGGAACTGACACACCTTGTTGATAGCAAAGGAAATATCCGGGCATGTGAGAGTCAAGTACTGGAGCCCACCAACAATGCTGCGGTACCGGAATGAGTCTTCAATACCCAAAAGTGCACCAGTATCACGAGCAAGACGCTCAGTAGACGAAAGTGGAGTCGAAGTGGAATTGCAATTCTCCATACTAACTCGATGAAGAAGATCAAGTGCATACTTGCGTCGTGTCAATGTCATGCCCCCAGAATTGCGAGACGCTTCAAGTCCAATAATACTTGCTCTGATACCAAATTAAGTTTAGGTTTTTTTTTCGATGAAGTGCTGCCCCACCTCAGGATCTTTATTTATATATATCAAGACAGGTACAAAGTACAATCCATATACAATACGAAACGCATACGTGACCTATTCTAACAACTGATAGTATCGAAGCGGAATCGAGCAACCTATGCTTTCACTTATTTTAAGAGACGCGTGAATTTACTACAAAACAAGAAGGGTCGGATGATCCTACGCTTTACTTGCATATATCAGAAAAGCAAGCACAACAGCCGAACACGTATCAATATGGAAGGCTAATAGCACTATGATGGACATCACACACAACTTTCATGATATAATCCCTGTTTAAAACCTTCAAACCATTGCAATTGCAAGAGTTGCGGCTAGATCGATGCATCTAGCATGGATGCTAGCTAGACGATATGGTATTGGTTTTATGTACCAAAAGAGAGGGGGGAAAGCCAACCATATATAACATGCAGAGAGGGGCGTCGATCGTACGGTAAAACTACTAGTCCAGCTCTCATCTATACGATGCCTGCAATTTTGTCAATATAAACCTGTATAGTATTTGTACATGTACTCGTCAGTCGTCCTCGGGCGGGAGGCACCCAAACACCTTGAGGTACGCGGACTTGAAGGCCGCACGGTTGCACCTGTCGATCTCCTCCTCGTAGCCGTCGGGGACGTAGACGTAGCCCTTCTCCAACACCTCCTCCCTGATCCGATCCTGGTACTCCGCCATGTCCTTGTTATGCTCGTCGATCATGTCGGCGACGGGGTTGTCGGCACAGTGGAAACCAGGGTACCACGGGCCAGCCTGCCAGGGCCCACAGGATTCTTTGGATGATTTTCGCTAAGGACCAGGCTCTCCAAGCCTGGCAAGCTTCGCGAGGTTTTCTCCCCTCGCGAAGGGTTTTTCTCTCATCACCAAGGGTTCTTTCCCTCGGCGAGGGATCGCTCCTCGACAAGGCGTCTCCGACGCCGCCCGCAAATTCTGCTAAGGACCAAGCTGAAGGGCTTGGCGAGGCCTTTCGCCTCGACAAGCACTTTCCTCGTGAAGCCATCTCTGCCTCCGCGGCAGAGCGCACATGGGCTCTGCGCCGGGTGCAGAGTGACGCGCGTGCCTACGCGCGATGACGACAACGCCGCAGTTGCCGTTTCCATGTATAAAGCAGTCAACAAAGCGGAGCCAAGCAAAGCGAACAACGAGTATTGCCCCTTTGGTGACAAGGGAACAGTCTGCAGCTACGCTCCAAGGACGACGTCACCGTGGGCCACCTCCCACCTCGGCAAGCGCCAGCCTGCCGTCCAGCCGGTCGGTGCCCCTTTTCAGCTTTGGTGACGCCGTTCCCCTGCCGTGGACCGCGTCCACGATCTTTACCTTTATGGTAGACCTCACCTTTACGGTGCACCGCGCCTCCTCCTTCGTCGCCATGTGGTAGCCCTTCCCGCCCAAATGTTTGGGCAGAAGAGGCCCAGGACGCCTATAAAAGGAGGAGGAGCACGCCCAAGCAAGGGGTTCGATTCCTGGTTCAAAGATCCCAGAGTCCAAACCCTAGATCTACAGACTAGCCAGTAGCCATTGTTAGCCACCTTGAGCTCGACAAGCTCTCCCCTTGTACTGTAAACTCTTCGAGCAGTGCAATACACCATAGCAGGACGTAGGGGTTTTACCTCCACAAGAGGGCCCTGAACCTGGGTAATACCTTGTGTCAATCTCTGCAGTGTCGTCCGCAGCGAGCCTGACGAGCACCGTCGCCGGAGCACGTTGTGGACTGTTTGACTCCGTGTTCAGCCCCTTACACGATACCTTGGAGACACCCCTAGTTCCTGGGGACAATCTCCGACATTTGGCGCGCCAGGTAGGGGTCGAACCTACGACCTTCCGCTTAGGAAACAGACGCTCTATCCACTGAGCTACAGGCGCGTCAGGTAGGGGGCTGAGGCGCGTCTTCATCCTCGACACAGCCATGGCCGGTTCTCGTGCCGAACGTCTCGCTCGCCGGACGGCTAGCGCCGCCACCGCTCCCGCAGGCCGCCCGCGTGGCCGCCCGCGTGGGGGCTCTGCTCCGGAGCGCCGCGTCGACCCCGAGCCCCGCGTCGAGCACCCTGACGACGATGACATCGACCACGCTGAGGACGACCTTGGCGAAGAGGAGGCCTCCTCCCTGCCCCCGTCGCGGGACCGTGCTGCCTCCTCGCTGGGCCGCCCTGCGCCCAGCCCGGCGACTGCGCTCCTCATGGCGCAGGAGCTGCTGCAGTACCGCCCCACGCCGGCGGCTCAGGAGGCCTGGCTCAACCGCGTTGCCGAGCTCATCGGCGCCGCTCGCGCCGCGGCACCTGCGCCGTCTCGCTCCCTGGTTCCCTCTGCGCTCGTGGGGGACGTGGCGCACGGCGCACCTCCCGCGCCTCCTCTCCAACCCACACCCGCCCCGGCTCCACCGGTTGCACCGCAACCTGCTCCAGCGGGGGCTCCTCCTCGCGACGGCCGTGCTGCATCGCACGCGTCGTCGCCGCATGACTGCCAGATCGTGCAGCGAGCCCCTGAGGACGCGCGCGTGAGCATCGAGCGCGGGCAAGAACGCCGCAACCGCGCCGTCCAGGACATCGCCACCGCCGGGCGCCACCTCCGCGCCACTCTTGCCAACGGCACGGTCACCTACGGCACGACGGCCGCGTTCACTCGCGGCCTTCGTCGCGTCGTCTGGCCGGTCAAGTTCAGGCCGGACCTCCCTCCGCGCTACGACGGCAAGAACAACCCCCTGGAGTTCCTGCAGCTTTACTCTTTGGCCATCCAGGCCGCCGGGGGCGACGACAAGGTCATGGCGAACTGGTTCCCCATGGCCCTCAAGGACTCTGCGTCCTCATGGCTCACCAACCTCCCCGCCGAGTCCATCAACTCTTGGGAGGAGCTCTGCCGGTGCTTCGTCGCCAACTTCAAGGGCACGTATGAGCGCGGCCTCACCTACAATGACCTCCGCGCCGTGCGTCAGAAGCCCGGCGAGACCCTCCGCAAGTACATCCAGCGCTTCAGCCAAGTGCGCAACAAGATCCCCAACGCCACCGACGCACAGGTCATTTCGGCCTTCCAGGCTGGGGTCACAGACGTGCGGATGCTCGAGAAGCTAGGCATCCACGACAACATCACCACCGTCGTCAAGCTCTTCGACTTGGCGGACAAGTGCGCCAAGGCTGAAGAGGGCCGCTTGTTCGTCAAGAACGAGCCAGGGGACCCCGCCGAGGGGTCCAAAAAGAAGAAATCCTCTGAGAAGCGCAAGACTACTGCGGTCCTCGCGGCAGAGCCTGACGCCAAGCAGTCTCGCCAAGCTGCTACTCCAGCCACAGGACCTGAGAAGAAGGATGATCGCCCTTTCTGCATCTACCACAACAGGCACTCTCATGCCACCGAGGACTGCTTCGACATCAAGAGGCTTCGCGAGGCTCGCGAGGCTCGCGAGGCAAACGGAGGCCGCGGAGGCCGCGGCGGAGGCCGCAGCGGCCGCGGGGGCGACGCTGGAACAACAACTACAACGACAACTACCAGCAGAACCCCCAGGCCAACGCTGCCCAGCCCGCAAACGACAACCTGCCTGCCGAGGCCGACGAAGGCTACCAGGTGCCTCGCGGGGCAGCTTGTATCCTTGGCGGGGCTCAGGCCCTCGCTCCAACCGCCACTTCAAGCAACTTGCTCGCGAAGTCGCGGCAGCCCTCCCTGGAGTCGAGGCCGCCAGGCCCCTCAAGTGGTCCCAGTGCCCCATTACTTTCGACTCCGGCGATCACCCCAAGTCCACGTCAACCATTGGCACCATCCCGTTGGTCTGCACCCCCACCATCAATAACATCGCCGTCTCTAAGACGCTCATTGATGGGGGTGCTGGCCTCAACGTCATCTCCGTCGAGACATTCGAGAAGCTACAGGTGCCCTACGAGCGGCTCATGCCTACCAGGCCCTTCTCGGGAGTGAGAGAGGGTCTTACCACCCCCTTGGGGCAGGTGAGGCTCGCCGTCACTTTCGGCACCCAGGCCAACTACCGCACCGAGCTGATCGACTTCGACGTCGCGCACATCGGCCTACCCTACAACGCCATACTCGGCTACCCCGCCCTCGCCAAGTTCATGGCGGTGACCCACCACGCCTACAACCTCGTCAAGCTCCCTGGCTCGGGTGGCACCATTGTCATCCGCGGCGTGGTCTCGGACGCCTTGTACGCTGCGCAAGCGGCCTACAAGGCTGCCGCGGTGGCGTCACCCGCCGACGAGGACGAGGAACCCCTCCCGAGGCCCCCCGCGAAGAAGAAGCAGCTGTTCTCCCAGGAGAAGGCTGCGACAAAACAAGTGTCTCTGGAGGCGAGTGGCTCGGGGGCTTGCGTCACCATCGGCGCTAACCTGCCTCCCAAATAGGAAAGCGCGCTCGTCGCCTTCCTCAGGGCAAACTCTGACATGTTCGCCTGGACACCGTCAGATATGTCCGGAGTACCGAGGGAGGTGATCGAGCACCACTTAGCCGTGTGCCCAAACGCATGCCCCGTCAAGCAAAAAGCGCGGCGCCAGGCGCCAGAGAAGCAAGACTTCATCGTCAAGGAAGTAGACAAGCTGAAGAAGGCCAGCATCATCAAGGAAGTGGTCCACCCCACTTGGCTCGCCAATGGTGTGGTCGTCCACAAGCACACCGGAGGGAGTCGCCTCTACATCGACTTCACCGACCTCAACAAGGCCTGCCCCAAGGACCCCTATCCCCTCCTGAGGATCGACCAGATCGTAGACTCCACCGCCGGCTGCGCGCTCCTCTGTTTTCTGGATGCCTTCTCTGGTTATCACCAGATCAAGATGGCGAAGGAGGACGAGGAGAAGACAGCATTTCTCACCCCTTGCGGTGTGTTCTGCTATGTCTGTATGCCCTTCGGTCTGAAGAACGCTGGCGCCACTTTCCAGCGCCTCATGAGGATCGCCTTGGGAGCCCAAATGGGGAGGAATGCAGAGGCCTACGTCGACGACATCGTCGTCAAAACCCGCGAGAAGGACACGCTCATCCAGGACCTCGAGGAGACCTTTGCCAACCTGCGAAAGGTCAACATCAAGCTGAACCCCGCCAAGTGCGTCTTCGGGGTCCCTTCAGGCAAGCTCCTCGGTTTCCTGGTATCCCACCGCGGCATTGAGGCCAACCCAGACAAGATCAAGGCCATAGAGCAGATGCAGCCCCCTCGTCGCCTCAAGGACATGCAACGCTTAGCGGGATGTATGGCCAGCCTTGGCCGTTTCATCTCCAAGTTTGGTGAGAGGGCGCTGCCATTTTTCAAGATCATGAAGAGGTCCGGTCCTTTCAAGTGGACCCCCAAAGCAGCAAAGGCCTTTGAGGACTTGAAGAAATACCTGGCGAGCCCACCCATCATGGTCGCCCCACGCCCTCGCGAGCCTCTGAAGCTGTACCTTGCAGCCACTCCTCAGACGGCAAGCGCGGTCTTGGTGGCTGAAAGAGAAGAGCCAGTCCTCGACAAGCAGAACTCCACCTCGCCAAGCCCAGAACCCCCCGGCAAGGAAGCAGCCTCGTCAGGCCCCCAGCCCCAAGAAAACCTCGCCAAGGACTCCACCGAGCCCGAGGAGGAGCCAGCAGTTGCCTCACCAACGACTACCCTCGTCGAGCACCCCGTGTACTTCGTCAGCACAGTGCTGCGGGATGCTCGCGAGCGCTACCCCATGCAGCAAAAGCTCCTCTTCTCGCTCCTCATCGCCTCCAGGAAGCTGCGCCACTACTTCCAGGGTCACCCCATCAAGGTGGTCACCTCATATCCCCTGGAGCAGGTCCTGCGCAACCCGAACGTGACAGATCGCGTCGCAGGCTGGGGCATTGAGTTACAACCTTTCGAGCTGGAGTTTGACACCACCAGGGTCATCAAGGGCAGAGTGCTGGCCGATTTCATGGCCGAGTGGACGGACACACGCAAAGACGAAGAGCTTCCAGAGGAGGAGGTCACAGCCTCAGGAGGAACGACGCCAAGCCACTGGACCATGCACTTCGACGGCGCCTTCGCGGCCAGGAGTGCAGGGGCTGGCGCCGTTCTCACCTCACCGACAGGCGACAAGCTCTACTATGCCGTCCAACTGTGTGCTTCAAGGACAGCGACAAGGTCTCCAACAACATCGCTGAGTATGAAGGCCTCCTCGCCGGGCTCAAAGCCGCCATCGCCCTCGGCATTAAGTACATCCTCATCAAGGGCGACTCCCAGCTCCTCGTCAACTTCTCCAACAAAAGCTACACGCCTAAGGACACCTACATGGTGGCCTACCTTGAAGAGGTACGCAGGCTGGAGAAACACTTCAGGGGCATGGAGCTCAAGCACATCCCACGGGGAGAGAACCAAGAGGCAGATGAAATTGCTCGGCGAGCAGCAAGAAGAGAAGCCCAGAAGCCTAGAGTGTTCGAGGAGAGGCTCACCAAGGCCTCAGTCAAGCAACCTGTGGTCAACTTCAGCACCGACGAGGAGCTCCCACCTACCCCACCGAGCGGAGCACCAAACTGTGGGTTGCCCTCGGGCGATCGCTTGCTGCTGACTCTAGTACGACAAGACACTGGTTGGATCGACGAGATCAAGAACTACCTGCAGAACCGAGCCCTTCCCGAAGACGACGCAGAGGCTGAGAGAATTGCTCGCCAGGCCAAGTCCTATTGCCTCCACGATGGAGACCTGTACCGCAAGCGACCCAATGGGGTTGCGCTGCGGTGTGTCCCTGCCGAGGAGGGCCGCCAACTCATCAACGACATACACAGCGGCGAGTGCGGCCACCACTCTTCCTCGCGCACCATTGCAGGCAAGGTCTTCCGGAGCGGTTTCTACTGGCCCTCAGTGCTTCAAGACGCTGCCGAAATCGTCCAAACCTGCGACGCATGCCAATTTCACGCCAAGCAAATCCACCAGCCCGCGCAAGGACTCCAGACGATCCCGCTCTCCTGGCCGTTCGCAGTCTGGGGGCTGGACCTGCTCGGACCCTTCCCGCGAGCGCTCGGGGGCTACCTCTATCTCTACGTCGCCATCGACAAATTCACCAAGTGGCCTGAGGTGGAGCCCGTGCGCACCATTCCGGCGAAGTCGGCGGTAAAATTCATAAGGAGCCTGGTCTGCCGCTTCGGCGTGCCCAACCGCATCATCACCGACAACGGCTCACAATTCATCAGCGGCGCCTTCAAGTCCTACTGCGGCAGCATCGGCGCCCAAATCTGCTACGCCTCGGTGGCGCATCCACGAAGCAACGGGCAGGCCGAACGAGCCAACGCCGAGGTGCTAAAGGGCCTCAAGACGAGAAGCTTCAACCGCCTCAAGGCCAGCGGCAAGCATTGGATCGATGAGCTCCCCTCAGTGCTCTGGTCCATCCGCACCACGCCAACAAAGCCAACTGGTGAGACGCCGTTCTCCCTCGTCTATGGCGCTGAAGCTGTCCTCCCCAGCGAGATTACTCATGGCTCTCCGCGAGTCTTGGCCTTCAAGGA
This sequence comes from Puccinellia tenuiflora, assembly GCA_012064385.1. Classification (NCBI taxonomy): domain Eukaryota; kingdom Viridiplantae; phylum Streptophyta; class Magnoliopsida; order Poales; family Poaceae; genus Puccinellia; species Puccinellia tenuiflora. The sequence goes on along the minus strand of QRDG01000941.1, from coordinate 161,300 downwards.
GGCTGAGGTGGACGAACTCCGCAACGACGACCTGCTGCTGCTTGAAGGGCTTCGCCGCAATGCGGCCCTGAGAGCGGCAAGGTACCAGCAAGACCTCCGTCGCTACCACAGCCGCCACATCCGGCCACGCACTCTCGAGGTAGGAGACCTTGTCTTGAGGAGAATCCTCTCCAGGGCAGGCCTCCACAAGCTCTCACCAATGTGGGAAGGCCCCTACAGAGTCGTGCACATCGCCAGGCCTGGCTCCGCACGGCTTGAGACGGAGGACGGCATCCCTGTCGCCAACCCCTGGAACATCCAGCACCTGCGCAAGTTCTACCCCTAATCGCCCTCGGCGAGCAATTTTTTGCATCAAGGGAGAACCACGTGCCATCATCCTTAAAGAGGAAAAACTTCGGGCTCCCCTCTCTACTACACGTTGCCGCGGGCCGTTCGAGAAGACTCCCAAGCCACCAAGTCTCGGCATGGTAACCTCTTCAGGCACCATGTCTTGGCGAGGTGGATCCCCATGCCGGTCATGGTGGAACGCAGGCTAAAAAGCCACCCCCGCATAGGGGCCCCCTGAGCTCTCTCTACATGCGTCTGCCTCGGGCACGCCCCTCGAGAGTCTCAGCCACAGAATGTGGACCCCATGCCAAGAGCATGGTGGATTTTTGTGTTTCTGGCCAGGCCAGTGTAATGAGCCTATGTTTCAGGCCAAATTGAACCTTTGCGCATCGCGCCAGCATATTTTGTCGCTTTGGTGTTCTTTGCTTCGGTGTTATTCGCTTTTCTTTCTCGCTCGTATGATCCCTCCTGTGTATCTCACGAGCGGGGGCTAGCAGGGTGCCATGCCACGGGAGCATCCCGGCAGCGCTTAAAACCCAAGGGATCCGAGCTCTGAACTTGCGGGTCAGCTCTCATGCATGTCAACTCCCAAGGAGCTCTGAACTCATGGGCCAGCTCCCGCGTACGTCAACTCACCAAGGATCACCAAAACCTTGGTGCCTGTTTCTCCTCGCGAGACACACATGAAGGAACCTACGAGCACCATAAGATTCTTTAGCTATCTATTGCTTGTGGATATGCCTATTTCTCCAAGTGCAGGAAAACAGGCCCTACAAGCACCAAGCACCCTCTCCAAGGCAACAACGCCTCGCCAAGGGCACCAACACCCTCTTCAAGGCGAAAACGCCTCGTCAAGCTAAGTGCAAGAACTTGGTAGAATTTCCTCTTGCTGGTCTTTGCTCCTCGAGTCTCTTTTCTCTCTCCCACGCCTCATGGGCTGCTTGCACGTCAAAGGGGAGCCCCAAGCATCGCGCTTCGCGGAGCTCTTACCTCTTGAGGCCTCACTCACCCCCCGGACTTGTGGAGCACTGACTCGCACATACCGAAGCGGCGGTGGTGTAGCGCTAAGAGAGGGTCCTAAGACGTAGAGCGAAAAAGACATGAGGAGGAAGGACAAAGGCTTCCCGAGGGACATTCACAAGCACACCCAAATATAACTTGACAAGTTTTTACAAAGTTTACGATCAAAATGGCTAAGATAAATGTGCCCTTGGCACGTTTAGCTACAGGGAGGAGTTCAGGCCATCGCGCCTCCGGAGGTCCCCGCTACATCCGCACCAGCTCCTGCTCCTAGGGCACCCCCCTCGCCGTCGCCTTCGTCTTCATCGACCAAGACTTGGTCAAATTTCTTGGCATACGCGATGGCGGCCTGCTTGGCGGTCTCCCGCGCCTTGTCGCTGATGGAACGTGGTGGCGCCATCACGTCCTCAAGGTCAAGTGGGGGCTGGAGCCTCACGAGGTTGCTGAAGACGTTGGTGACGGCGACGATGAGGAGGTCGCGACTCTCCTCCACGACGCGCTTGTCGAAGCTCTTCGCGACCCCTTCAAGCTTTCCGAGGAACTGCTCGAAGAAGTGCGAGTACGAGGTCTCGTCGTCGGTCGCTGCGGAGAAGGAGGGGACGTCGATCCTCAGATCTCTCCCGACGGCGCGCACGCGGCTCACCAGGCTCTGGAGAATGCTTTGACGCTGGCGCGTCATGAGCCGGTCAACCTGGCGCTGGTCTCGTGCCTGCTCCACCAGGGCCGCGACCGGCCCCACCTGCTGCCGGAGCTCGTCCAGGTCCCTCTCCAAGGCAAAGGCGTTCCCCTCGGCGCGCGCTTGGGCCTCCCGAGAGACCTCGAGGCAGGAGGTCAACCGCTTCTCCTCCTGCTCAAGCTCCTTGATGCGTTTCTCGAGCTCCTTGCGCTTGGTTGTGAGGCGCTCCTCGTGCTTCGCGACCTTCTCGTCATATTCCTTTGAGAGGTTTTCGTGGACGAGCTTGACCTTGAGGTCAGCCTCTTCTTGGAGCCTCTTGTGCTCTGCCGCGAGGTTGGCCTCGTCGGTGGCCACCCGGCCCTCACGCTCCTCCAGCTGCCCCTCGCGGGTGGCCTGGTCCTTCGCGAGCAGCTGGACCTGCTCCTCGCGCCGCTGCAACTCCTTCTCTTGGAGGGCAAGCTCTTCCTCACGCCTTTTTAGCCCGGCCTAGCGAGGCGCCAGCTGCCCCTCGCGGGCGTCCAGCTCCTCGCGGAGCTCGTTCAGGCTGGCCTTGGCGGCCTCGGTGTCGGCGGTGAGTTTTTGCTTCGCGGCCGCCAGCTCGTCGTGCTTGTAGGTGGTTTCCGCCTCGAGCGTTTCCCTGGCGGCGTCAAGCTCCTCCATCACCTCCTGCGCCTCCCGCTTAACGCTGTCGCGGGTCTCCTTGGCGAATCGGAGGGCCTCTTGGCGTTCCGCCTGGGCCGCCGCGTCCCACCGGCGGCACACCTCCACCCTCTCGAAGAGAAGGGCCCAGGCTTCGCTGAGCCTCGCCTTTTCCTTCGCCAAGGCGTCTTCTTCCCTGGCGAGCTGCTCCTCCAGCCCGTCGAGCGCTCGCCGCGCCCGGTTGAGGACGATCCGGCGATGCGCTGCCTGGCGATGCGGCGCTTGCAGCGCCAAGGAGACTCCCGCGCTGCTGCTGGGTGCATTTCCCTCGAGGCTTGTCGAGGCGAGGAGGGCATCCCGCCCCGAGCTTACAGCGGCCCCCGCCGCGGCATGGGGGCTTGTGGGGGCGCCGTCCTCGCCGCCCGCATCGGGAGCCCTCAGGGGGCTGGACATCTCCTCGCCCCTGGCCCCGTCGCTTGGGGGCTCCAGAGGCGTCTCTGCCTCCTGCTCCACAGGGGCACCTCCGGCCCCCTCTGCCACGGCCGCGTCCGCCGCGGCCTCGGCTGCGTCTGCCGCGGCCTCGGGCGCGTCAGCCTTTCTCGAGGCCCCCTCCTCTGGAGGCGGCTCCGCGATGATGTCTTCGTCCACGGTTTCCTCCTCCTCCTCCAGCTGAATTGGAGGAGTCGCCGCCCTGGTTGGCGACGCCGCCGCCTCTGCGGCCCCCTCCACGCAGCGCTCCGCCGCTGGAGGAGTCGCCACGCGAATCGGCGACGCTGCGCTCTCCCCAGCCATCACCGTCTCCGCGCGGTGCTCGCCCGCGGGAGAAGCAACTGCCTGCTGCGGCTCGCCGGCTGCAGGCGTCTCCAAGGCGACGCCGGTGGTCTCTCCAAGCTCGCCGAGCCGCCGTCTCTTCGGCTCTGCGGGCTGCCTGAAAGGAAGCAGAATTAAAGATCCTTCAAGGGGGTTTTTCTCCAGCGAATGTCGAAGGAAAAGAAAGATAAAAGACTTACTCGCCGGCCATCACCCACACCCTCTTCTTCGCCTTGGGTGGCTGGGCGTGGCTTGCTCCGGCCTCCTCCTGGGCCGCGCCTGTCTCCGCGCGCAGGAGGCCTCCCGCGGTTGCGGCCCTCCTGTCATGGACCGCCTTGGAGCGGGGTTCGCAACGCCCTCTCCCGCTGCCGCTCGTTTCCTCCTCCTCGGCGCGCTGGGAGCGGACGATGCGGAAGGCGTCCTCCTCGTCGCCAGAGGAGAGCACCTGTAGGTCCACTTCGGCGTGGGCGCTCCTCGAGGATCCGGCGCCCTCGCCGACGGGGTCAGCGCCCCTAGAAGCCTCATCCTCGCCAAGGGGGTCCTCGCTTCTCGAAGCCTCCTCCTCGGCGGACTCGGCCTCCTCAGCCTCAGGAGCCTCATCCACATACTCCGGCTCCGCCGCCCACGGGTTGGGGCGAGGCCCGCTGTGCCCCGCGGGCACAATCCCCCACTCGTCAAACGTGGGCATATGTGAGCGCTGCTCCGCGATGCTCTCCTCGGCGAAGACGATGAGCGGTTTGGCCGCCTCTTCCTTGGCGGGCGGGATCTCCGGCGATGTGAAGAGGACGTTCATAATTTGGCGGAGCACATCAGGCTCGAAGCCGTCCCTGCTTAGCCGCATGGCGTCGTCCTTGCCGTCGTATCGCCACACCGGCTCAGCGTGCTGTTGGAGAGGAGCGATGCGACGCCTGGTGAAGTCCTTCGCCACCATTTGGCCGGTGACCCCTGCCTCGCGGATGTGACGGAAGTACACGTACACCGCGTCAAGCTTCGAGCCCCTGAAGTCCGCGCTCGACCAGCGCGCCCATTTCCTCGGCGGCGCCTCGGGCACCTCCAGGAGAGGGTTGGTGGTCTTGGCGTCGACGAAGAGCCACTTCTCGCGGAACTTGTCGACCTTTTTCGTCACCTTGGTGACGGCGACCTCGCCAAGCCAGGCGATGGGGATGTAGTTGTCGCTCCGGGCGTCGACGATGCGAAAAGAGACGCATCCGAGCCGCTCGCCCTTGGCGGAGTTCCAAAGGGAATAGAAACTGCGGAAGAGCGCCACCGAGGGGCGGATGCCGACGTAGGCCTCGCAGAAGTGGGCGAAGATGGCAAGGATGAGGATGGAGTTGGGATGAAGATGAAGGAGTTGGATCTGGTACGTCTCCAAGATCGCCAGGAGGAAATCAGAGAATGGTGGTACCAGACCGGCGTAGAGAGTATGAAGAAAGATGGGGTAGAAGGTGTCGGTAAGCCTGCTACCGGCCGGCCTCAGCTCGGTGGCGCCGTGCTCGTTGGTCTTCGCCGCCGCCAGGTGGCGCACCGTCGCTATCGTGGCAGCGGTGACGCGCGTCTTCGGCAGCGCTCCCTCGAGAGCAGCAGCGCGCGCCATCGCCGCGGACGTGCCCGCCCGCGCCGTCGCCGCCGACGAGCTCGCCTGAGCGGTGGCCTTGCCCTTCAAGTCGGTGGCTGCTCTCTTGGGGGCCATGGTCGCCGGAGAAGAAGAAGAGTGCTCTGGAGGTTGGAGTTCTCTGGAGAGATTGGAGGCGTGGGGAGAAGTGTGCGGAGGAGTTACGGGAGAAGTAATGGGCGCCGCCTGCGCGCCCAGGCTTTATTGACCAACACTCGGGTCGTGGCGAGCCCCGCCACGTCGCCCGTTGGAGCCGAGGAGGTCGTGGCCGTGGGCGCAACCGCTGCGTGACACGTGTCGCGGCCCTGTCAGGCATCTTTGGCCCCTCGACGCTTCGCCTTCGTCATGGGCCTCGGCGTGCCCGTCGCGGGCCCGGGGGCTACTGTCGGCACAGTGGAAACCAGGGTACCACGGGCCGGCCTGCCAGGGACCACAGGATTCTTTGGATGATTTTCGCTAAGGACCAGGCTCTCCAAGCCTGGCAAGCTTCGCGAGGTTTTCTCCCCTCGCGAAGGGTTTTTCTCTCCTCACCAAGGGTTCTTTCCCTCGGCGAGGGGCCGCTCCTCGACAAGGCGTCTCCGACGCCGCCCGCAAATTCTGCTAAGGACCAAGCTGAAGGGCTTGGCGAGGCCTTTCGCCTCGACAAGCACTTTCCTCGTGAAGCCATCTCTGCCTCCGCGGCAGAGCGCACATGGGCTCTGCGCCGGGTGCAGAGTGACGCGCGTGCCTACGCGCGATGACGACAACGCCGCAGTTGCCGTTTCCATGTATAAAGCAGTCAACAAAGCGGAGCCAAGCAAAGCGGACAACGAGTATTGCCCCTTTGGTGACAAGGGAACAGTCTGCAGCTACGCTCCAAGGACGACGTCACCGTGGGCCACCTCCCACCTCGGCAAGCGCCAGCCTGCCGTCCAGCCGGTCGGTGCCCCTTTTCAACTTTGGTGATGCCGTTCCCCTGCCATGGACCGCGTCCACGATCTTTACCTTTATGGTAGACCTCACCTTTACGGTGCACCGCGCCTCCTCCTTCGTCGCCATGTGGTAGCCCTTCCCGCCCAAATGTTTGGGCAGAAGAGGCCCAGGACGCCTATAAAAGGAGGAGGAGCATGCCCAAGCAAGGGGTTCGATTCCTGGCTCAAAGATCCCAGAGTCCAAACCCTAGATCTACAGACTAGCCAGTAGCCATTGTTAGCCACCTTGAGCTCGACAAGCTCTCCCTTGTACTGTAAACTTTCCGAGCAGTGCAATACACCATAGCAGGACGTAGGGGTTTTACCTCCACAAGAGGGCCCTGAACCTGGGTAATACCTTGTGTCAATCTCTGTAGTGTCGTCCGCAGCGAGCCTGACGAGCATCGTCGCCGGAGCACGTTGTGGACTGTTTGACTCCGTGTTCAGCCCCTTACACGATACCTTGGAGACACCCCTAGTTCCTGGGGACAATCTCCGACAGGGGTCGATCTTGCCGGTGCGGGGCCAAGGCTCGTGCTTCCAGTTGAGGATGTATTCCACCCTCTCAATCCACATCATGTTCTTCGCCGGAGGTAGAGGAGGAGCCGCAGCCACCGCCATAGCCTCGGGACAGCCGGGCGCCGCCTCCGCAGCACCTTGCTCGCCGGCGCCGGTCATCGGTCGATTGATTTTCTCGACGGGGAGCCCTAGCTCTCGATTCGGCTGGGGAGGTTGGTTCTGGGATTCAGGAGAGGCAGGCCGCGGCCATCTGTTTTGACCTTATAGAGGAGCCTGATCCGGACTCGACTCAGGCTGAGGGTTGGTCGGAGTCGGACCCCAGTCCTCTCCGGTCGGGATTCCCATTGGGCTTAGCAAATCACGCGGGCATTGGTCCAAGTTTGACCTTTTTTTTACTTATTTACTACGAGTAAAAAAATATGTTAGAGGTAAATAATGAAGCACTTAATGATCGGTATCTTGNCGCCCAAATGTTTGGGCAGAAGAGGCCCAGGACGCCTATAAAAGGAGGAGGAGCACGCCCAAGCAAAGGGTTCGATCTTCGGTTGGTGCCGCTCTAGCAAAAACCCTAACCCTAGATCTAAAGACTAGTAAGTAGCCATTGTTAGCCACCTCGAGCTCGACAAGCTCTCCTTGTACTGTAAACTCTTCAAGCAGTGCAATACACCATAGCAGGACGTAAGGGTTTTACCTCCACAAGAGGGCCCTGAACCTGGGTAATACCTTGTGCCAATCTCTGCAGTGTCGTCCGCAGCGAGCCTGACGAGCACCGTCGCCGGAGCATGTTGTGGACTGTTCGACTCCGTGTTCAGCCCCTTACACGATACCTTGGAGACACCCCTAGTTCCTGGGGACAATCTCCGACAGCAGAAGCAGGAGCAGAAGGAGCAGTCTTTGTGCTCGTGGAAGTAGAGGCTATTGGTGGGGCCCCGGACTTGAGTGCCGAGGTGGCAGTGGTCAAATCCTTGACCTTTGCAACCTTGGTGGAAGGGCGAGCTCTGAAGTTGAATACAAATAGAAGTTGGACTTCAAGTAGTCCTTACAAAAAGAAGTCGGAACATGGTAGACAGAAAGACTTACCCGGCATTGGTGGCAATGTCCAGAGAGGCTGCAGAGTCAGTGGAACCCATATCAAAGCCGGACTTGTAGGAGTCCGAAGCAGTGGGAGGAGCAGCAGAAGGAGACTTGCGCTTGCGAGGGCTTGAAATCACAAGCGGGTCCTCAGCAGGTCCATCACTGCGCAGTTTCCTCTTCCTCGCAGCTTCCACGCCATGTGTCAACTTGTTACCTTTAGTAACTTGACTTCGAGTTGAAGAAAGACGAGAGAAAGGCACCTTTGCAACTCCGGTCCGCTCCCTCTTCCTTGGATTCCTCGGAGGAGTCAGGGCCGGGTCCTTATCACTTGACGACTCGCCTGAGGAAGTCGTCGCAGCAGTGGGCGGGTCTGACATCGAGGGACCCACGCTAGTCACAGCAGGAACCTCACGAGAGGACTCCTGGTTTTCTTCATCAGCGCCATCATTGCCATCGGCTCCGGCTGTTTCTTCGTCAGCTCCCTCAGAATCGGGAGTTGCTTTCCACTAGTTGGCATTCAACTATGTAAAAGTTCAGAAAGGGATAGTTAGATATAAAGGAGTTGAAGTGACAAGAAAACAACTTGAGTTTACAAATGGAGCAAGGCTTACCGCTAGTGGAGGAGTTGTAACACAGAAAGGAGAGAGAGCAAAGCTCTCTTGGTCCTTAACCATCTTGCCAGTCAATTTCTTTACCAAACGGTTGATGTCAGTTTGGCTGGCTTGTTTTTCAGTCATCCGGAGGTCGTCAGTGACTAGCCGGGAGTAGTCGACAATCAGTCGAGTCCTGGGGCTGAGAGGCTGGATCCTCCAAGTAGTCCAGCATAGCACCAGGTCCATGCTGACTAGTCCATGTGCCACGAGGGCACAGAGTCGGTCCATCAAGGCTTCAACCTTGGGGCGAGCCTCTTCTGCACATTTCGCCTTCATGACAGGAGTTGTCTCCAGGCAACTCGGGAAGAATTGGTGAAGGTGAGGTTCGTCCTCAGGGGACGTGTCCTTGCAGTAGAAGAAGGATTTTTGCTAGTCCTTGACATGGCTAGGGAAGATTGGTTTGGGAAAAGGAGAACCCTAACGCCGCTGCAGAGCAATAGCTCCACACTGAAGCAGGGGACCCCCAAAAGTTTCAGACTAAGGATTACAGTAAAAGAGTTCAAGCCAGAGATCTAGCTCTGGCTTGATTTGGAGGTAGTCATTGCAAAGTGTAACGAAATTGGAGAGATTGAGAATGGAATTGGGAGCTAAGTCATGGATGCGGAGCTAATAGTGGGCAAGAAGTTGGCGAAAAAACAAGTTACCCGGAGGAGAAAAGCCGCAGAAGAGGTGATCGCCGAAGACGACGATCTCCCCGGTGGCCGGAGCGGGCTCAGTCTCCGCGTCGGCGGCGCGCCACGCAATGCTGGAGGAAATGAGCCCCATTTGCTCATACTCTGTTAGGGTTTCGTGGGACAGAATAGATCTGTCCCAGATGGCCGAGATTGAGCGCCGGGATGCCGGTGCGGTGGAAGCAGCTGCGGCGGCGGCAGTGGCTAGATCTATCATGGTTTCGATGGACGCCTTCTTAGCCTTGCCTTTCTTCTTGGCAAGCTTGGAAGCCATGGCAGAAAGAGGAGAAAGAGGTGTACATGCGGGCTAGCGGCCACGTGCGTACGAGGAAGAACAAAGGATGAAGACGAAAGTGGAAACGGAGGGGACAAATGAGATCTGGTCCCCCCCACTTAAGTACTAGAAAAGGGATAAGATAAGCCCTAGAGGGAAATAACAGCGTCGTCGTGATAAAATCGCGAGAATATTGGAACGGTCGCAATAAATACACCAGTCAGAGATGCGGCGAAACCGAGGCGTCGCGGAGACCACGGTCAACAGATGACACATGCAGAAATGAAATAATAAAAATAATTCAGAAAGGCCGACTCGTTTTAAAAACGAGTCCTCGGTATTGAGAAGCAAGAAGTCTACCCTCCTAGCCAACTCGTAAAGGACTATAGCCACAAGGCCAACCAGAGAGTGGGGGTCGAGTGTGGCGGGCTTGAGTAATGGAGAGGGCCGACTTGTTTTTTACCAAGTTTGTTATATTTATGCAGGAATCCATCTTGGAACTAGCAGCTGGCGATTTCCGAGTTTTCAAGTTCAATGAAGAAGTCGGAGGAAAGGGAGTCGGATGAGAATGCCAAAACTGCGCCCAAGATAAATTCGGGGGCTACTGATGAGGGGATACTTTCCGGGTAGGCCCATGGAGCCGGAAAGTGGACCTGCCAAGACCAAGGAGGCCCAAGCCGGGTTACACTTCAAGCAACATGGGCTGGACAAGGAACAAGCCGGCCAGCCCGTTACGAGTTAGCAGAAAGAAAAGGACACGGCAGATACTGGAGCCCAAATACAACCCGGAGTACCAACTTGTGAAAGAACAAGCTATGCCCGGATGTCGCCTAGAGGGGGGTGAATAGGCGATTAAAACTTTTTCTATTTAGGGGCTTGATAATTGCGGAATAAAAATAGGTGTTTAAATTAACAAGCCAACAACCTAAAAATCTAGGTTTACCTAAAGTGCACCAACAACTTATGCTAAACAAGGCAATCAACAAGGTGATAGCTAGATATAGACTTCAAGCACGATGGCTATCACAATGTAAATTTGCATAAGTAAAAACTCGGGTATAGAGATAACCGAGGCACTCGGAGACGAGGATGTATTCCCGAGTTCCTCCTTGTTAAGGGAGTACGTCTCGTTGGAGGGGTGTGAGCTCGCCACAAAAGGCCTACTCAAAATGCCACAAAGGCCTCACCCTATTCTCCGATGAACCGCACCCAAAGGTTTGGTTCACCTTCCACTATCGGAATCCTTCGGGGCGGATTCTGGAGCCCTTACAACTTTTGGGGCACACACCCACAACTCAATTGGGGGCTCCCAAAACTTGCCGAAGCTTCACAAGTCGAAGTCTTCACGGCACCACCGTCTAGGGTCCAATGACCCAAGAGTAACAAGCTCCCAACCTTCAATCCCACGAATCACCATGGGGAGCACAACCCGATGCAACAAATGCAAAAGGGGAAGATCACACCAAGTGATCAAATCCTTCACCCCAAAATCCAACCAAAGCAACTAATGCTATGGAGGGATTTAGGAGGAAGAACGGAGGAGAAACACCAAGAACTCCAAAATCTAGATCCCACGAGTTCCCCTCACTTAGAGGAGATTTTGTTTGGTGGAAAGATGGATCTAGATCTCCTCTCTTGTTTCCCTAAATTTGGGCAAGAATCATCGGAGGGATTAGAGGGAATCGAGCTCTCAAAATGTTGGCAATGGAGGAGAGAGAGCAAGGGATGAGATGTGTAGGAAAAATGGGGAAGAAGCCCCTTTTATAGGGGGCCACAAAATGTAGCCATTGGAGAAGAAAACGGAGAAAAAAAAGGCAACAAGCAACCCGGCCTGCACCCGGCCAGGCAGTCGGCCAGGCCGGCCGGAAGCCAGGCGCACGATCGAACAAGAAGGCAGAGAAGCAGGCCTTGCGCCGGCCATGGGCCGGCCCGGCAACGTGAGAGGCCGGGGTGGCACCCGAGGCCTCCGGCCTGAGGCCCAGCCACGGCCCGGCCTGGAGATGGGGGAGGCCGGGGCACCACCCGAGCTGCCCGGCCAGGCCGGCTTCCCTCTTTTTTTCTTTTCATTTCTCCTTTTTAAAAATCTATTTAGAAAAAACACCGAGAATAAAACCGCAATAACTTTCGCCCACGAACTCCGTTTTCGATAATCTTGGACTCGTTGGAATCGTCACAACGAGCACTACAAGAATATGCAGAGAAACATCATAGTCCAAGAATATAATATAAAAATAAATGGGGAAAGGTAAAAGCTCCCATTTGCAAATCGGAAATGTAATAACTTTCACCCACGAGCTCCGTTTCCGATAATCTTGGACTCGTTGGAATCGTCACAATGAGCACAACAAGATTATGCATAGAAACATCATACTCCAAGAAAATATTATAAAACCAAATGGGGAAAGTTGGAAACTCCTTTTTGAAAACCGGAAATGCCGAAACTTTTGCAATTGAAGTCCGAATGAAGTAAAACCACTTTTGTCGGAAAGAGGACAACAAAAGCAACCTTTGAAAATGGCAAACAAGCAATGGAGATTTTGCAAACAAATGGGAGAGATGAATCTCCCGCATGGGTGAACCGGCAAAATCTCCAATACCGAAACCGCAATAGAAGACGCATATGAAAACCGTTTTCGGTGAACTTAGCTTTGTCATGACGAGCACGACAAGCACCAAGACCACACCACGATTTGAGACAAATAAGAACCAATAAAGATGATTGCATGGATGCAAAGGTTTGTGCTCTCTACGGCGATACGATCATGATATTCGGTCGAGAGCCCCTCTTGATAGTACAGTTATCTATCCTATAATCCGGTCTCTCACTAAACAACATGAGACCGGTAAAATAGAAAACCCTATCAAGATCATACCTTTGCCTTGTGCATTAATCCACTTGAGGTCGATGAAGACGATCTTCGTCTCCTCAAGACGCACCACCTTCCTCGATTGCGCTTCGGTGAAGATTCACATGTTGCTCCCCCATGCACCAAGATGGGAGAAGCATCTCTTCGGCATATCTTCACTTGGACTTGAGAGTTAATCAACTCGCACGAAGCCTTGATCAACCCATAAACTTCTTCCCTTAACCTTGATTCCAACAAATGGAGATCAAGAAACTCAAATGGACACACCTATAAATATAGCTCAACGCAAACATTAGTCCATAGAGATTGTCATTAATTACCAAAACCATGCATGGGAGCAACCATGCACTTTCAATCTCCCCCATTTTGGTAATTGATGACAATCCCTTTTTAAGAGGGTTTATATAACGAATAGAGCATCCTTGCAAGACAAATGAGAAAGGTTGCAAGCGCATGCATGGCAAATGCAACAAAAGCATAAAACCCAAATTCCCTTAAACCCTCGAAACTTCTCCCCCATTGGCATCGATTGCCGAAATGGGAAGAAAAATTTAGAGAGCCAATATAATATGAGTTCCTCCATAAAGCTGATGACAATCCCTTTTAACGAAAAATAGAGGAAATCAAACTATATTGAGGATCAAAAGATTGCAAAAAGATGAAATTATTTTTTTAAACATCTCCACAAAGGAGAAAAGCAATCGAGAAGATCCAAAGCAAGAGTTCCAAATAAAAATGGAGAAGCTCCCCAATGTTTATGCACAAAATGAAGAGTGCACAAATATGGTATCCTCACTCCCCCAAAATCATCTAGAACACGCAACAAGTGCAATAGTGCATAATGCAATAGCAAATCATAGCACTTGCACCAAAGATGTGGTTGAGCCATAAGGAGATATCAATTTTCAAAAATTCATTATAAGATAGGCCCAACCGAGATAAAAATATCTTTTAGAGAAATATGTTCACAAGCGTGGGGATACCAATTGGAAACTAAAACCAATTGAAAATGCCAAAAGCTAGTGAGATCATTTAGCCAATAAAATTCAACATGCTCACCATGGTAAGCATGAGGTAAAAGATCTTCAACAAATACATGAGTGTGTAAAGATACCAATAAAAATGAGACAAGCACTCATGAGACAAATTTGGAGCCACCAAAGAATTATAGATGAAAACAAGGTAGCTCAAAAGAATTAGGATACCAACTAAAAGGTAACCTCTCTCATATGTATAGGTTTCTAAATAGACAAACCATTGAAGATATACATCCGCAAAGAAACATATACATACAAAATGGTTCGGGAAAAAGAGAACAAGGTATCCAAAAGGAAGTCATAAATATACAAACGAGATTGTTGCATAAAAGCATAGCACATAGCTCAAATTTATCTCATTGTATATGAATGAACTTCAAATATATCAAATGCATCACACATATCACTAAGGGAACAAGAGATAGTGGAGATGCTTTGAGTTAGGCAACAAGTATCACAAACAAATAATATCAATTGAAGAAAAGGTTTTTGCAAATTCAAAACACATATCACAAAGATATATTAAGTGAAGGAAATAAGCCAAAACCACTACAAATGTACATAAAAGCTTTCATGCCAAGAGGAAACCTACACAAGGTTGAATACTAGAAAAGTATGCATGGGTAGATACTTGTTACCGAGATGCATTGACGATGAAGATGGTGAGAGTTGGTTTGACATCCAAGCTTGACTCCAACAATCACACGGTGAGAACACCTTCCTTATGAATGAGGCAAGCATCCAATGCATCTCCATTGTACCTAAAACAAAATTAGAATACAAAATGGTTCCCAAACTCATTGGGTTCCATAGTAGTTAGATCAACTACAATATATAGGAAACACTCCACATAAATATGTGCATATAGATATGAAATTGAATTTCATGCACATCTTAGCCGATTTAGGATTCGGTGGAGTATCCCCAATATATTGGATCAAGAAAGGTAAGCATGCTAAAATAATATAAATTAGTAACCGAGCATGCAAAGGCTTTCTAGAACCAAAAGAGATACAATTTGGACAAAAACACCAAGTAAACCAAGAAGAGAGCACACAAGAGTGTGACACTAAAGGTTGTCCAAATTATATCAAAATCCAAATCAACATATGATTGAGGAAAAATCAAATCAACAAATGATTGATTCCAAAACACATCAACACATGAAGTGTGATATCAAAAGGAATCAAATCAACACAACAAATGATCGATAAGACACCAATTGAAAATAAGATACCAATTAAAACAAAAAATATCAACTAGGAGAAAAGATACCAAGAAGAGGATGATACTTGACCGAAATCAAGTAAAGTAAAATAAGGCAAAAAGGTATCAAGACTCCCACAATAAATATCAATTGGAACAAATATCTATGGTGGAGATATTAAATTCCAATTAATACGAATTGAAGGTACCAAACATAAGATAAAGAATCAAATGCCAATTGAGAGGATCAAAAATTGATAGATAGAATAGTGTTCTAAATAAAAAGGAATGCTCCCCCAAGATTAATGCATTATCTTAGATATTTGCATTTGAAAACAAAATGCATGCACAAGGGATCATTACTCTCCATATTTTATCTAAAACACTAAACACTACCGATTGAAAGATAGGATCATTGCAAGAGGCAAAGAGGGCAATAAATAGAGCAATTTAAAAGCAAGTGCCAATGTGAAGATGATCTACAAAATCCACCACAATTACTAGAATCACTTGTGATGAACAAGGAGTATATGAAGAAATTTATCGGTGGTATATAGGAATGATGTTCAAGACCAACTTCACAACAAATAAGCATATGTAAAAAGATAAGAATTAAAACACCATATTTAGAAAAATGTTTGTTGGTAGTTTCAATTATTCGAACCAACCGGCAATGCCATGGTTAAAATAAAATGTAACAAATGATTTCTCACATAATATATGGAAATGGATATTAGAGAAAAACCACACCAAGCAAACTCCCACAAACAAGAACCAAAGGGTAACCACAAAGGAAGATTGGAACTTGTTTGAGCACACATGCCACATAGGAAGGATAATTTATAATATCAACACTAAGTGGAAAACCTCAAATGTTCACATTTTGTGGGATTGTAATATGCACATAGCTTATTACTCCCCCATAATGTGATAATTCATTTATTTTTAAACAAGAGGCAAATAAAACCAACTAGAGAAATTAATGGACATTGTAGAATTTGAATTTCTCATGAATATGACATACCACATAGTAGTTAGATAATATTGAAATATCAATACTAGGTGGTGTGCCTCATGTACACACATTTTTAGGTTTGTGAAGTGCACAAAGCACATCACTCCCCCAAAATGGGATAGTCCATTAATGTCTCAAAAAGCCAATTGAAATCAACACAAGATTCAACGAAGCTCAACACACAAATTACACATACATGATATACAACTATCATACACAACCTTGAATAACAAGACAAGTAGGAAAGTAGCATATCATATACAAACACATGCTAGGAACAAAACTAACACATGCAAGGGAGCAAGCAACTTTCAATGTATATAAATGATTAAATACAAGTTACCGCAAGGAGGAAGCATTGGATATGAGATAGGTAAGTGATAATCCAATTGACTTGGCTTGATGAAATAAAACCATGAAGATCCCTTAATTCTTCAAAAATAGCCAAGTCACCAATGTCCTCCACACCACCTATTGATCAAGTTGAAGCTTGATGGTCCCCAACCAAGTTGGGTCCGAAGAGGTTAGTCACAATAGGCTTGGGAACCCAAATGGTGCTTTTCATGCCACCACTTTGAGCTCCCACATACTTGGCAAACACATTGCCAACTCTATCCTTCCCATGAGAATAAACATCATCAATTATGATGTGGTTGGATGAGGTACCGTTAGTGCATGAAGAAGCAAAATGACCTTTACCACGGCAAAGCTAGCAACACCGACTCTTCTTCTTAATAGGCTCCTCAACTTGAGGAGCATTGACTTGAGTCTTCTTAGGAGGTGGCCTTTGTTCAACTCGTGGTTGAGCACGAGATTGAACAAGAGGCTGATTCCCTAGTTGCTTTTCACTAAGAGGCTTCTTCTTCTTCATTGGGCAATCCTGAACATGGTGCCCTTCTAGCTTGCACTTGAAGCAAATGATGTTGGCCGGATTCTTGATTTGAACTTGGCCCTTCTTCTTGTTGTCAAACTTGGACTTGTTCTTGTTGTTGGAGTTGAATCCAAGTCCACTCTTGTCATTTGGGGATTGTTGCACACTCAACATGTTGTCAAGTGCACTCTTCTCCCCATGACGCTTTTCCAAGCCCTTCTTCAAAGAAGCGACTTGGGCCTTGAGGTCTTTTATTTCCTCTACATGGTTAGTGGCAACAAAAACACTAGAGGAAGTAGAAGCTTCATTGTTAGAGCAACAAGGCAAAGCAAGTAATTCATCACATGATGTACCAATATTTTTAGTGGATGAATTACTAGGACTAGCACATGGCAATATAGCATTTTTAGTTATGGTTGTGCTATTATCTACATGAGGCTCACAAGATGTTACCTTTGAAGTGATGGCCTCATGAGCTAACTTTAGACTAGCATAGGATGCTAGAAGATCATCATTAGAGCTAGATAGCTTTTTATGATTTTCTTCCAGCTCCCTATACTTGCTAGTTAGCAACTCAAGTTGGGCCCTTAGCTCAACATTCTCCTTCAAAGTAGATGCTTCACAAGAAGTGGAGTTAGTAGCACAAGCATCATTAACTTTAGGAATAGAAGAAGAAATCTTATCAAGCTCATTATTTAATCTAGCATTTTCCATTTTAAACACTTTATATTTTGCATGAGCATGATCATGTTCTTTAATGATTTTAGCAATTAATTCATTATGAGACTTCTCGATAGATTCTAATTTCTCCTCTAGAGAAGCACGAGTCTCATGCTCTTCCTCAAGAGCATCTTCTAACGATGCTTTCTCCATAGCATCATCTCTTTCTATCTTACCTTTTTCTTCAAGGCTAGCTTCCAAAGCCTCAATAGTTTCCCCACGCTCAATTAGGGTGCTCATGATTTCAAAGAGGTTAGCTTGGGCACTTTTATTGCTAGGAAGGGCTTTAAGAATCATTAGACCTTTATTTTGAAGCATAGCATTAACCTCAAGTTCAAATCTTGTTTCACAATTAATTGGGTTTCCTCTACTTTAATATTCATGCAAGAGTTAGAGGGAACACAAGCAATTTCATCATCGGAACAAGATAAAGCAAGCATATCATCATTATATTTATCTAAGCAATTTTTGGATGATATGCAAGGACTATCAACACTAGCATGTATGACATTTATAGTGCTATAAGAGTTTAAGTCCAAAGATGAGGCATTACAACAAGATAGCGATAAAAGATCATCAAAGAAGAGCTCACTATCAATATTGCAAAACCTATCACTACTCACCATCATATTAGTTTGTGGCTTACCACATTTTGGAGAAGTAGATGAAGACGAGAACTCGTCACAGCCGGAGGTGGAGGGAGAGCAATCATCCTCAATAGAGTTGGACACTCCATATTTATTTTGAAGCTTGGTCCAAAGCTCATGTGCATCCCGGAGAGGCATGATTGACTCGAAAACTACAACACTCACAAATTTGCAAAACTCATTAGAGGCTAGAGAATCTAGATATAAGTTTTTCTCATCCTCTAAAGTCGTACTTTCGTAATCCTTTGGAGGAGAAAAACCTATATCTAAGATTCGCTCAATATTGGGGTCCAAGACCCGTAAGTGACTAAGCATATGAGTTTTCCAAACATTAAAATTTGTGCCATTGAATATAAACATGGAATCATGCACTAAATCCCTAGACGACATCTTTACTCTCTAGGCGGTAAAGCCAAACAAGAGAGACGAGGCTCTGATACCAATTGAAAGAACAAGCTATGCCCGGATGTCGCCTAGAGGGGGGGGTGAATAGGCGATTAAAACTTTTTCTATTTAGGGGCTTGATAATTGCGGAATAAAACTAGGTGTTTAAATTAACAAGCCAACAACCTAAAAATCTAGGTTTACCTAAAGTGCACCAACAACTTATGCTAAACAAGGCAAGCAACAAGGTGATAGCTAGATATAGACTTCAAGCACGATGGCTATCACAATGTAAATTTGCATAAGTAAAAACTCGGGTATAGAGATAACCTAGGCATGCGGAGACGAGGATGTATTCCCGAATTCCTCCTTGTTAAGGGAGTACGTCTCGTTGGAGGTGTGTGAGCTCGCCACAAAAGGCCTACTCAAGATGCCACAAAGGCCTCACCCTATTCTCCGATGAACCGCACCCAAAGGTTTGGTTCACCTTCCACTATCGGAATCCTTCAGGGCGGATTCCGGAGCCCTTACAACTTTTGGGGCACACACCCACAACTCAATTGGGGGCTCCCAAAACTTGCCGAAGCTTCACAAGTCGAAGTCTTTACGGCACCACCGTCTAGGGTCCAATGACCCAAGAGTAACAAGCTCCCAACCTTCAATCCCACGAATCACCGTGGGGAGCACAACCCGATGCAACAAATGCAAAAGGGGAAGATCACACCAAGTGGTCAAATCCTTCACCCCAAAATCCAACCAAAGCAACTAATGCTATGGAGGGATTTAGGAGGAAGAACGGAGGAGAAACACCAAGAACTCCAAAATCTAGATCCCACGAGTTCCCCTCACTTAGAGGAGATTTTGTTTGGTGGAAAGATGGATCTAGATCTCCTCTCTTGTTTCCCTAAATTTGGGCAAGAATCATCGGAGGGATTAGAGGGAATTGAGCTCTCAAAATGTTGGCAATGGAGGAGAGAGAGCAAGGGATGAGATGTGTAGGAAAAATGGGGAAGAAGCCCCTTTTATAGGGGGCCACAAAATGTAGCCGTTGGAGAAGAAAACGGAGAAAAAAAAAGGCAACAAGCAACCCGGCCTGCACCCGGCCAGGCAGTCGGCCAGGCCGGCCGGAAGCTAGGCGCACGATCGAACAGGAAGGCAGAGAAGCAGGCCTTGCGCCGGCCATGGGCCGGCCCGGCAACGTGAGAGGCCGGGGTGGCACCCGAGGCCTCCGGCCTGAGGCCCAGCCACGGCCCGGCCTGGAGATGGGGGAGGCCGGGGCACCACCCGAACTTCCCGGCCTTGGGCCGACCTTGGGCCCGGCCAGGCCGGCTTCCCTCTTTTTTCCTTTTCGTTTCTCCTTTTTTAAAATTTGTTTAGAAAAAACACCGAGAATAAAACCGCAATAACTTTTGCCCACGAACTCCGTTTTCGCTAATCTTGGACTCGTTGGAATCGTCACAACGAGCACTACAAGAATATGCAGAGAAACATCATAGTCCAAGAATATAATATAAAAATAAATGGGGAAAGGTAAAAGCTCCCATTTGCAAATCGGAAATGTAATAACTTTCACCCACGAGCTCCGTTTCCGATAATCTTGGACTCGTTGGAATAGTCACAACGAGCACAACAAGAATATGCATAGAAACATCATAGTCCAAGAAAATATTATAAAACCAAATGGGGAAAGTTGGAAACTCCTTTTTGAAAACCAGAAATGCCGAAACTTTTGCAATTGAAGTCCGAATGAAGTAAACCACTTTTGTCGGAAAGAGGACAACAAAAGCAACCTTTGAAAATGGCAAACAAGCAACGGAGATTTTGCAAAGAAATGGGAGAGATGAATCTCCCGCACGGATGAACCGGCAAATCTCCAATACCGAAACCGCAATAGAAGACGCATATGAAAACCGTTTTCGGTGAACTTAGCTTTGTCATGACGAGCACGACAAGCACCAAGACCACACCACGATTTGAGACAGATAAGAACCAATAAAGATGATTGCATGGATGCAAAGGTTTGTGCTCTCTACGGCGATACGATCACGATATTCGGTCGAGAGCCCCTCTTGATAGTACGGTTATCTATACTATAATCCGGTCTCTCACTAAACAACATGAGACCGGTAAAATAGAAAACCCTATCAAGATCATACCTTTGCCTTGTGCATTAATCCACTTGAGGTCGATGAAGACGATCTTCATCTCCTCAAGACGCACCACCTTCCTCGATTGCGCTTCGGTGAAGATTCACATGTTGCTCCCCCATACACCAAGATGGGAGAAGCATCTCTTCGGCATATCTTCACTTGGACTTGAGAGTTAATCAACCCGCACGAAGCCTTGATCAACCCATAAACTTCTTCCTGTAACCTTGATTCCAACAAATGGACATCAAGCAACTCAAATGGACACACCTATAAATATAGCTCAACGCAAACATTAGTCCATAGAGATTGTCATTAATTACCAAAACCATGCATGGGAGCAACCATGCACTTTCAACTTGGAAGGTGAAGACCTAGAGTAGGACTCCGTGTTCATGTGTAACTCGGCATAAGCTGTAAGTCCAGGGACCTGGCCACCTTTATAAGGAGGGCCCTGGACCTTAGATTGATATGCTCTCAAGTCACACAAATCCCGTAGTCGCCGACTCTCAATTTAGAGAAGTCGGAACCTTGTAATCGACATCAAGTCCAAAGAAATGAAGAACAAGCAGGAAGTAGGTATTTACCTCTAATCAGAGGGGCCGAACCTGGGTAAACTCCTTGTCCCCTCGTCGAGATTAACCAACTCTTGTGTCCTAGTCGCCAATGGCCCCACAACTTAGCTTCCCGGAGGAAGCACTTGCCGTGACAACCCCACGACAAGACCAGTGGCATTGTATCCTTCCTTGTGTTAGTGTAGGACATCGGAACATATGAAGCCAAGTTTTATCCCATGTTGTCACAAGATTTCCTCCGGTTTGCCGAAAGTGGGAGTTTTGAGTTGTGAGTGTAGAACCTTCTCCTGCGGAGTAGGTGTCGTCTGTGAAGCGTGTCACACTTTGGAGTTTGATGCTTCATCTTTAAACCTCCCACCACACTTTTATACATATATTTGGGACCCATGCATGATTTGGTTGGATTCCGACGCTCTGAAGCCCCCGCTTCGGGCGAAACCCTAATTAACCAGTTGATCGGAAGTCAATCGTATCGTCTACCCATTTGACCGGCATTGAGAGGGGGTAGACCAGTGGAATTGTATCATTGGTTGTGTTAGTGTAGGACATGGGAACATATAAAGACCAGTTTTATCCCATGTTATCACAAGATTTCCTCCGGTTTGCCGAAAGTGGGAGTTTTGAGTTGTGAGTGCTGAATAGAACGTAGGTGTCGAGTGAGAACATATTAATAAACCAACCCCAGATAAATAGTCAACCTTTCCTCTCCCGCGCGCAGCTCCGCCGCTGCCCCGCCGCCGTCGCGCTGCCGCCGATTCCCTCCATCTCTGGCGGAATCCCCCGCACCTGCCGCCGCGAGATGCCGCCGCGTCGTCGCGTGCGTAGCAGCACGGGTTTCCGCGGGATCCGGCTACGGTCGTCCGGCCGCTACGGGGCGGATATCACCACTGGCGGCCCCCGTGTGTGGCTCGGCACGTTCGATTCGGCCGACCTGGCCGCCCGTGCCTACAACGCCGTAGCGTGGAGGTTTGCTCGGCCGCGGTCCGAGCTAAACTTCCCTGACCTGACCCGCAAGTAGGCAGTTTGTCTCGCGCCACCGCTGGTGCTCGCGACCGCAAAGGAGCAGAGGCAGCACCACCGGGCCAAGCGGCTGCTCGTCGTCCGGGAGGCCGAGGAGCTCGCCATGGCCAAGATACGTGAGGAGCACCCCGAGTACGTGCAAGCGGAGCTCAAATTTTATGCAGCAAGGGATGCGGCGGCGAGGAAGAAGAGCACCGATGTGTCTGGCCCCTCGACGGCGGTGAAGGTGGACTCGTCGTCCTCCTCCTCGTTCGACTAGACTAGCTCCGACGACGAGTAGAGTGGCTAGATTATTCTGGTTCTCCATGTAACACATCAATTAAAAAAGTTGACTTTTTGTCCACGAGTGGCTAGATTCTGGAGGGTCGGAATCCCACCTAGGCCAAGGTTTTGTTCAAAAAAATTAATCTAGCATGTTTTGGGTTAGTGTATTTTGAATCTAGCATTAGTAGGTTTTGTTCAAGTTGAAGTTCCCATTACCGAAAGCTAGTACACAGAATTACTGCAGTGCTTGCAAGCAGATTAGGTTTTGTTCATGTTGAAGTTCACATTATACTGTAACTGTTTACCAACATTTTTGAAAGCTAACATTACTTACTATCCAGCTCAGTACTGAACAATTTACACAAAAGCATGCAGATACAGTTCTGCAATAATGTTCAGGCAAAGTAGATATAAACAGTAGTAGTAAATATTGAGCGCTTGGTGCCGCTCACCACCTTCTATCCGTCACACTAAGAACAGGTGACACAAAAGCATGATAAGGCAGTTCTGCAATTTTCAGATAGAACTAAATATGTACACTGATGAAACATCGACCGCTTGCTGCCAATCACCACCTGTTACCGGACGACTCGTCAACATTCCACCCATCGTTCACCCCACCATCGTTCGTCCCACCAGCCTTCCATGCCTCATCAGGATCATCCCACACTGAAGGCTTATTGCGGGACCTCTTGGCTTCTTGTATCTTACTCACGCAACTAGGGCAGTAATCTGCTTTCATTTGTAGTTTTGGTTGGAGGTGACGTAGCCCCTTCGTCATTAACTTGATCCTACGGTACAAGTCATAGGCGACAAAACCATCTACAGCAGCATACTCCAGGTTAATCGGGTCAAGTGGCTGCTTCTCCCAGCAATGGTGTTGCGTTGATGGGAAATTTGTCTTCATTTTCCCGTAGGACTCGCTGATGATAATGGCTGCCAGTTTAGCCATTCCAGCCCTAACACCTCCTTCAATCTTGAACAAATCTTGGATATTAACATGAAACTCATCTGGAATTTGAATAGACTAGGTTCTGGACATGGCTCTCTTATCACCCCTAGGGTCGACGCAGGAAATGTTATATTGGATGAACACAGGAAATTGAATAGCGTCGGACATGCCGTGCGAGGTCTGCGGTTGTAAGAAAGTATAGTAATGATAAATTTGCAGAAAGTAAATATAAGTAACAATGAAATTGTTATAACTATAGACTGGGATCAATATAATACTATCAATTATGATATTAAGACCCAATGAAAAAATATATGCATGACCAGGATGCATACCTATAGTACTAAGTATTAAATTATTGCACCAAGTATACTAGTACTATATTATTGATCCTAAGACTCAAATCAATAACTATTTCTAACAATTATTGATCCTAAGACCCAACGAGAAATATTTCAAGGATGCATGCCTCTAGTACTAGTTATTCGAATTTCGAAGCATAGTACTATAGTAAATGTTTGAGAATAAATGAAAAATGTTAGAAGAAACATATGTTATCCGAAGCAGACTATAGTACTAGTTACAAAATTATGAACAAAATCACAATAAATCACAGTACTACTAGTTGTACAGCGGCAAGTAGCAGAACAATTTCATATTTTAGATTCATTTTTTCGTACTCTATTGTAACAAAACCGCTGTGTCAAATCTGAAATAAAAAACCTCAGGAAAATATTGAGTACAACCATCCCTCATACCTCGGTAACTGAAAGACCAAAACGTGGAGGCGCAAGCCCAGTTGAACTACGGCGACTTCTTCCTTGTATTTTTTACAACTCGTGTAATCGAAGTCGAGACCGATGAACTTCTCCTCTTCGCCTGCAAGCAAACCCTTGTACATTTCGATGGTCTGCTCAACCTCTGCGATGTGGTTCGTGTACACGACATCCAGCTCCGTCGCGCATGGCGCGACGTGCTTGAACTTTCGTGTAAAGATTTGGACGTTGTCCATGGCGGTGCGCAAAGAAAGTGGGGTAAAGAGGAGTGGGAGGGAGAAACAGTGGAACCAGGGGAAAGAGAGGAACGGGGTAGAAGATAAGACGACAGGGGCAAAACGGAACCGTCGTACCGCATCTTTTTACCCCGCAGTGCAAACAAGTGGGTCCACGACAGTCAACCCCACTAGAGTTATCTCACTGACAGATGGGCCCATGGGAAATTCGCATAAAAAATAATTAAACTAAAAAAAACTAGGCGCCGCCGCTAGGGCCAGCCTCGTCGTTGTTCGTCTTCGCTAAGAGCGAGAGCACGCGCCTCTCCTGGTGGCGCTCTGCCTCCCTTGCCGCCCTCGCCGCGTTCAGTTCCCCATATGTCGCACGCTCGGCGGCCCCTCTGGAGGCATACCTGGGCGGATGCTCCTCCATCTGCTCCTCCATCTGGGTGATCAGCTGTTGATGCTCGGCCAACACCGCCTGGGCGTTCAGCTGCTGGTAGACCGCCCGCTCGGCGGCCATGACGGAGCGGGCACGCTCCTCCTTCTCCGTGCTCTCGCGCGAATGCTCGATGGCGGCTGCCTCCAAGGTGGCGAATGCCGCCTCCAAGCCCGCCTTCATCCGGCGGTATGCCTCCTCGTTGCGCCAGGTGGCGAACGAGTTGGCCGCCACGACCTGGTCAGGCCACAGTGGCCGCTCCTGCTGCGGCTCCTCCTCCTCCCGATCAAAGAGGTCGCCGCCACTCCCCTCGTCGTCAGCACCGGGCGCGGCCTGGATGTGGGCGCCCCATGTGGTCGCGAGGCGGCGTGTCATAGCGACGGTGTGGGCTACGGCGATCAACCTTGACGACGGGTGGTGTGGCTACGGCGAGCAGGTGTGGGTCTGCTTCTATAGCCGGCCGGTCGAGCTGGAAGCGGTGACGGGGAGCAATGGCGTTGGGCAGGAACTGACGGGTGGGTGAGACGCGTCGTGCGTCGGAGTTTAATGGCTAGCTATCTATTCTCCGTCGTGGGAAGCCGGGAGAAGCTGGGTGCTGCGTAGGCGCCAGCTAGAGTTATATGTGATGCGCTGGGAAACCGAGACAGTGGCTCTTGGTCGCACGGGTCGCGTCGACGTTTAATTGCTTTGCGTTTCCGCCGCGCTGGTGCAGCTTGGGAAGCCGGCAAAGGCTGGGCGTTGCGAAGTCGCCGACGTAAATGCGACATGTGCCTGGAAAGAAACCTCCGTCCCGTCCCGTCCCGTCCCTTCGCCTGCATGCGTAAATGCATCATGTAAAATACACTGTTTTGTACTGCACCGCGCCACGATACATACATGTCAAAACGTTCCGCCACGCATGCGTCTCACCATTTTGTACCACGCCACACCACGTACATGTTACGGCAGTTCCGTTTTGTACCGATCCACTCGCCACACATGCGCCTGCTCCGTTACACTTCCACCTGGGCCCAATCAGTCGCGGGCCCCGCCTGTCAATGACACAATGTGAAGAATCCTGGCCGGCCCGTCCCTTCGCATGGATGCATGCATAAATGCACCACACCGTTCGTTCCACTCCTCCGGTCCACTTCCACCTGGGCCCAATCAGTCGCGGGTCCCACCTGTCAATGACACAAAGTGAAGAATCCTGGCCGGCCCGTCGCTTCGCATGCGTAAATGCACCACACCGTCAGTTCCACGCTCCACTCGCTGTGCCGTTCCGCTCCACTCGCCACGCTCCACTCGTCATGCAGTTCCGCGGCCACTCGCCACGCGGAGATCAAACGTCGTGTCTTCCACCTGACCTGTGTATAAGTAGAGGTGCATAGGCGATGTACTACTCACTTCACTCTCTATCTGCCGATCGCCGCCTCCCCTCCACAGCAAAAACCCTCTTCGTCGCTGCTCCTCCTCCCCCTCCACCCCCCAACCAGGCAACAACCATCGCTCCACCGTCGAAGCGCTCTGCTTCCACGAGGTAGATTTATATGGGTTTCTATTTCCGTTCTAGTACTTCTGATCCGTTTCTAAACTGCTCCTGGTTTCATCTTTCTTAGATCTGTTTTTAGATTAACATAAACTTCCGATCTTGCATCTATGTATAGGGAGTTTGAAGCCGAGGAGAGGGCCATCTTCGATCATCTGGCGAAGAGGGTACCCATGCTAGAAGGTCAGCTTGAAGCGGCCATGAAGCTGGCCCTCGAAAATCTCGACAAGGCTGTTGAAGCCAGAAAGGTGATGGTCCAGCAGGGGGAAGCTTGCAACGAGGCGGTGAAGAAGTTGATGGAAGATCTCAAGAAGCTGATGGCCAGCAACCTTGACCTGGCGAGGCAGGTTGGGAACCTGCAGATCGAGGTAGCGCTCGTGCAGAAGGAAATTCTGCTCACGCGCAAGGAAGCCCGTATCGCCAAGGCAGCAGAGTTCCCATCCGATGCTTAGATATTTCCCTCTTATGCTTAGTTCCCAGGGTCATAAACTATATGTTTATGATCCTGTTTATATTTATGTATGCATAGTTTGCCCCATCGAACAGATCCAATGAAATTATGTCTATGTTTCCTAATTTCTGCCGTGTTGATTCGTAATCAGTTATTTGGTATATTTATTTGCGTCCTCCCAATGCTATTATTTCAGAATCTGAGCATTCTCTTAAGTTTTTCAATTAGCTTTAAAAAATTCAATTGCACTCCACAAACGGAACAAACGTTCGCCGTGACACGATTGCGAGAGGGAGGTCGTGGGTTACGGTTCTCACAAACGGAAAACGACAGTGCACACGGCAATCTCTTTTTCTGATGATTTGATTAAATTCCACCACAAACGGAACACAACAGTGCACACGCGGCAGAATGTGGGGTCACACATCAACCGGTCAATCGTCGCCAGTCAAAGTAGTCAGTCAGGACAGGATGTGGCATGCGACGAAAATCAGCGACGTTCTCTGTAACCAAGAACAATTTTGTCGAACAAAACTGGGTTTAAACTGGGCTACTGGGCCGGGAATGAAAATCCGCGATGTAATATTAAATAAACGTTGCACGCAACCGGCCCACGATCAAAAAAGCCAAAACGTCGCGACTAAATCCAACTTTTCTGCTACCTCGCAACAAAAACACACGACGTTATCAAAACATCGCCTCAGAAACGTCACTGATCGCTGCTTTTTTACTAGTGAGCAATCGAACACATCAACTTACGGCAACAACGTACTCGGTCTTGGTAGTAGAGAGTGGAACACAATTTTGCTTCCTTGACGACCAGTTCACCAGCGACGATCGTCCAAGGAATTGGCAAGAACTAAAGTTATACTTGAAATCCCCCTTATCTCCTGCCCAATATGTTCGAGTACCCAACTAACTTGAATATTGAACCCTTGAAAAACCAAAGCCCAAAGTTTTTGTGATATGAACCAAATATCAACGGAATCTTTAAACCGCCACCAGGTGGCTCTTCTCATGAGCGGATTGAAATCTTTCACACATAACCATGCTCAACATGATATTTGTTCTAGATGCACAAATAAGAAAAAAGATTAAATCATAAAACGATACCTTTTGATCCATGGCTGTACCATGGGATCCAGATTAAGTTTCCGTTAGCGACCCTAGAGAAATTTCTGAGGTGCTCAAAATCCCCAACGAGTTTAGCATGTGCAATCATAAGATCATCATTTTTAATCTTAAATTCACTTGCGACCTCAAGGGCTTTGTCACCGGTTTCATTTGCTTTAGGTAAATCCAAGGCAAAGGTCTCCTCTAGAATTCCTTGATTGCTCTTCTTAGGACTTTTATAGAAGCGCAACGTTTTTCATTGCACCACAAACAATAACTTATACTTTCTCAATGTGGTTATCATGCTCGACGAGCAGCAATTCACTCTCAACAAGTAGTGACAAGAGGCACTTATTTTAGTTTCTCCATGAAGAGACTTCATGACGATCGTTGAAGCATTTTCTTGTACTTGTCCTTTCTCCTCGTCCTCACATTGTCTCAACGCAATTCACAAAAGATGGCATAGAGGATTTATGAGATTTGAGAGGATGTTGTACCTTACTCGCCTTTTCAGTTAGGCATTTCTGAGAGTAACTCTTGTTTTCGTTGGGGGTCAACGAGGGATGTATAAGATGAAGAAGTGGTGCCAATCTCAACGTAGACCATTGCCACTTCTAGAGTCTGCTCGGCCGTGGGTAGATGTTAGGGGACATCTTTATCAGGGTCGTGCCGCTTGTGGTATAGTCTAACTCATGTTTGGAGTTGTGTTGATTTGGTTTGTTTCTCTGGACCGTTGTATGACAGTTGCTGGCTTTATTAATTTAAAGTCGGGTTTTGCTCGAGCCTTCTGTCTAAGAAAGGCTCATCGGCCGTTGACAGGTATGAGAGGAAAGGGCACTTACCGGAGGGGCCCCGGTACGTCACCCAACACAGCATGGCACGGTAGTGCGTGCGCTCTTGACACTAGGGTTACGTCTTGGCCCGTCTCGTCGGTGCCGGAGGAGAGGTAGTCGAGGGACACGTACAGGAGCAGCAATCAAAAAACACTTCCACGTCTGAGAGCATCTACAGTCGGAGCGCCAATAGACCTTCCGAATGAGCACCCGGACGAGCTCTATTGGCGTCGTCCGGTATTGGCGTTGTCACTCCCCACTTGTGGCGCCAATAATCGCCGTGCGTTGGTTCTTTTTTCTCAAATTTAAATATACGAATCAAATAATTCAATTTTTTACATTGTTTTTAACACATGAAATTAAAATAAATTTGAGTTCAACTATCCTCAAGCGGCCAATCCTTTGAGCATCCACAAATGCTCCATTAGATCATGTTGAAACTGATTACGAACAACTTCATCACTTGGTATGCATAGCGAGGTATTCACCAAAATCCGCAGTCACGTTGTGATCAACAGCAGCTAGAGGACCCTCAAACTCATATGGGAAAGGATCATCCACTGGATCTGCGCGTTCACTCTCGATGATCAAGTTGTGCATGATCACACATGCATGACCAAAAGTGACGCCTACCAGGCAGTCCATCGAACACCTTTTGTGCAAGCTGGACACAGGAGGGCGCATGTGGTCTCTGTCCGGTGAATCCCTGGCGAGAAGAGGCGGCTACGAAGGCGACGCGCGCGACGCTTCTAGCCGGTGTTCCATCGTCTGGTACAGAATAGGTGTGGGAGGCGGGGTGGGACGATGAGCAGATGGCAGCGACGGGAGTTGAAAATGGAAATGGGAACGACGAGTGTGTCGTGGTAGGATTTTTATGTACCAATGATAGGGTTGGCCCGCCCGTCGAGCTCCCGTCACGGAGGACATGGGCTGGGTGTGCCGTCGAGATATTGGACCTCGCTATTGGCGACGCAACTGGGTGATAAATTTCGTCCTCCACGTGCAATAGAGCCATTGACGGCCCTATTAGGGCCTCGACTGGAGATGCTCTTCAGTGAGACATGTGGGATAACAAAAGCAAATTAAAGTACAGTTGCAACACACGAGGATTCAACTAGTACATATCAATCACATCAACATACTAGGATGGCTAAAAGAGCGTATTCCATGTCCAGAATTCAATCCAATAATCCAAATAGTATACAGCCCGACCAAGTAATCTCATACAAGAACCTAGTGAAAACAGCAAACCCAATTACACCGTGACTACCACTATAATGTTATCAAGAACACTGCACTCCGCCACGAACTACACAATCCACCCTGAAACGGATTGAATCACAGCAGAAATCTCCAGCAAGCTCCTTAGTTGTAAGGGCCCATGCCAATGCTGGAGCCGCCATAGGGAGCACCGCCAGCAGCATCCCGAGATTTGGAGTAGCTGATGTAGTAGAACTCGCTCAGGATGGCTGTGAAGAAGGTGAAGGCTGCACCAGCAGCGAAGACACCCTTGCGCAAAGTCTCGCAAGAGAGAGGGTCACCGTTGAAGATGCCCCTGTACCGGGTGTGGTACGCATTTCGGACTGATCCTGCCAGCAAGCATGCCGCTGCGACGAGGAAGGTCAACCTGCAAATGAGAAGCAAGCTTCTTGCTGAGGAAAATTTCTTTCGGAATTCCAACTACAATAAATTTGTTGATATATTCTCTGTTTTTTATGTATTACAAATATCATTAGACATATGTGGAGCGAATGGAAAGGATATTCAAAACAAGTACTCATAATTGATGCACGAGCAGAAGAAATAGCAACAAAAGTTGTTTGACAGATGCCTACATCTCTTAACAGCTAAGTACTGAAACTCGTGTCAAATGACAGCAATAAGCTGACAGAGCATCCAGTTCAGGTTTCAATATATGTAATGAGGGACACAACAAGCAGAACTCAAAAGCAGTAAGAGAAGTGAAACCTGTTCCAATGAAATTAACTGGTGAGAATAGCAACAGTGGCTGGTTCAAATAAGTTCTAGGCTGAGCTAGCTAAGGAAGGAAAAGCTATTTATTGGCGTTGACTTGAACTGCTTCGAAAATCCCAATACATGATTCCAAGTAAGATCAGATCACACACTGCTCAAAGAACTGAAGTAGTCTGACAGTTCATTGAAACTAAACATAGGTCAAGTATTGTGTAAATAAATAATCAAAAGCTGTTGGCTACTAAATTACTCGCACTTCCAGCCAAAAGAGAATAGCATATAACATGGTGTCCTTACTTTATTGTAAGAGGGCAGCTGTTGCTAGTGATGAGCACGGCTACACGGGTATGACATAATAGGATACTAGTACCTAACATATATGCTGTAACATCTCCATAACATAACAGCAATAATTATAAGTTATCAAGGGCAAATGCTACATCAATAATCTTTCAAACATTAAATCATAACAAAAAGTAGTTTATCTTATGCACTTTGCAGTACAAGTAAATTTTTGTCAGGTGGACATCTATAACCATCCATGCAGATCCAGTGGATCTATCATGAGTACAAAAGTCAACTACTACTCCTACCTAGAATGAATCAAGATGTTTAGAAATAGCTTCAAAAGCCAGCAAAGTGTTCGGTTGCTTGTATGGCACTTTCGAGTTTTGACGGCCACACCTTAGACGGAGAATAAATCTGTTACGAAGCAACGACACAGGAAGTTGCAACACTACTGTGGGAACCCAGGACACCATTTTTCGTGCCGGCCATGCAAAAAGAGCAAAAATTCTCCCAGCCGCACCCCCATAGCCCCCCCAGCAGCCCAAAAGTGCGCCGGCGAACCCAGCTCAAACCCACGGCGCTGGGTTTCGCTTGGGGACGCCGGCGAACGCGTAGTCCAATTATTTTGCATCACGCGTCCTTCTTTTTGCTGGCCCACCCACGTGCGGCTCCTCCCCTCGCAGCTCTCCTCTCTCCCCAGTGCTGCATCGCCGCCGCAACCACCGACGGCTGGGAAGGCAGCAAACCGAGGGCGTCGTTTTGCCGCCGGCAGAAGGATTTTGCCCCCCAGGACACGTCCTTTTTTGTCCGGCGATCATGCTGGGGGGGCACCAACGACTGGGGTTGCTCTAATATCCTTGAGCTGGACAAGTCATTGCAGCTGTGAGTGTGCAACAACTCAATCCAACAAGCTCACCCCCAGCCACTATAATGAAGCACAAGTTGTGTGCCAAAATTTTCTTTGGTCAAGCGATGCTTCACCTAACTTAACAGATCTAAGGAACCTACACAATTCTGCACCTCCATGACACAAATGTGAACACCTACTAAATTTACCAGACATAGAAGCCACAACTGCTCTGCCTTTGCAAAGACCTAACAAGGTAAAATCCGATACTGGCATCTTTTCCAGGCCAACAAAATTAGGCAGCAAAGCTCAAAAAGGCACTCGGCTCTAGTAACGTACTCCACTACAAAAGTAATTGTTACCTTGAAATTAATAAACCAATCCCACATAAAACAGCCCACCGTTACAGCTCCCAACAGGAACACCAAACTAACAATAACAAATGCGAGCTCTGTTCCGCGAGAAGATCTGAATCCCCATCCTCTAAGCAGCAAACAGATCTGAAGTGCAGCTGGTGCGCTATCAGTAGGGGTAGATCTATAACAATTTGAAATAGCTGTAAAAGCAGAAAAGTAAACTGAAGACCGACAGCGACAGACGGGTGGAGAACCGATTGAGCCATTGAGGGCAGGGACCAGCAGGAGATCCCGAAGAAGAGCAGAGAATATTGAGAGAAATCTCAGTCGCTACCGGTTAATTAGCAGCTACTGTACGTGATGGCGTGATGCTAACAAGGAGGCACGCACATACATACTAACTGAGGGATGCATGAAGACGGAACTTACCATGAGAAGAGGAAGAGCATGAGGGCGCAGGCACGGGATCCCCCCGGCTTGAGGCCGCGGCCGCAGCAGAAGCATCGGCTGGCGAGCATGACGACGACCTGCGCGGCGGTGAGGAGGAGGAGCGCGCCTACGCCGTAGCCGGTGGCGATGTCGGAGTTGTAGACGCAGTAGTCGTACTCCTTGGCCAGGTCCGGCGTGACGGTGGCCTTGCTGCGGCGCTGCTCGGCGGCGACGGCGAGGCCGAAGGCGATGAGGTTGAGGAGGAGCGCGGACACCTGCACGATGATGGACGCCATTGCTGCCTGTGCTGTGCTAGCTAGGTTGCGCTCTGGCTGCGGCGAGGTGGGTGGGGGGCCGAAGTCTGAAGCGCTCGCTCGCAGTCTTCGTTGTCGCAAGTTAAAGGGGGTTTCGTGTCGGTGACGCCGGCGTGGAGCGGGTGAGTGCGAGCTAGCAGCACACGCAGATCTGGTGTGGTGGGTTGGGTCGGGTGGCGAGGTGAGGTGTGGTGAGTGGAAGTGGACTGTCTAACGGCTGGGCAGGGGCCCGCATGGCGGCGACCAACCGCCGCGCAACGTGTATTAATGGCGTGTCGGGGGTTTGGTGCATCGGCGGGACTTCGACGGAACGACAACATGGAGAGCGGACGCTGTTGCTCCGGTGTCCACGTGCCGTGTCCTGTGTACTCGTGCGTCAGTCACCGTGTCGGCGCGGCGGCGAACCGCTCGGAGCAAAGGCTCTCGGCAAAGAATCGTGTGTACAAGTTCCACGTCGAGACCTAGGAGATTTTCAGAAACGAAAAAGGATCCGCGTTGCGTGCAGATGGGGCGATGCCTCGGGGATAGAGACCGTGGACCTGCTGCCTGTCACACCTTCGTGTATTACGAATTACCCAAGCTCGTCTGATTTCTTCGTGGAGATGGCATACCCTCGTTTCGTGGGATGAGCACGTGTCTCACACTACACACCTTCCCAATAAAAAGCTGCAGTTTCATCTTGTATTTATAGTAAGATGTTATTATTCTACACCTGAGTAGCGGGTAACGGAATTTTGAAGGCAGCGCGTCTCCAAAGGGTGTGTTTGGTTTTGGGATGAAGCGGTTTCGTACCTCGGGTCGATTTATGTGTTTGATTGTGTAGCTGGAATGGTTCCTCCGGAAAGAATGTACCCCTAGATCTAAAACACACCGGTTCCACCGAATCGGTGGAATGTGTCTAAGCATCGTGCTTATCCTCTACAACGGCTAGATTACTGTTGACTAGGGTTACAGAATAATTAAAGTAATATTTAAAGTTTTGAAAAAATCAAAAAAATTCAAGATGTAGATAATGTTATCTTCTACCAACATGTAAAATATCAAATAGAAATATATTACATTTTGGTCTGTGTAAAGTGAAAAAAATCTGAGTCTGAAATTAGTGAATATTGTCAATTTTGAACTCTCCTAAATATGTCAGATTTTGTTATATGTTTTAGCCAGTAATATGAATTATTTTGAGTTGAAAATTTTCACGTTGGTGTAGTGCACTATTGTCTAGGTCCTAGATTTTTTTCAGAATTTTTTGTGACATAGAAAAATGATTTTTGAAATTTTCAAAAAATAAAGGGCATGCAACCATGGCATTCCATTCCATCTCCAACCAAACATCTTGATAGAAGCATCCCGTTCCTCCTTCCCTCTAACCAAACAAAGGAACGAAATGTAACCATGAAATCCCATTCTAGTGGAATGGAATGATTCTATTCCGTTTCACTTAGCTCGAAAACCAAACACACCCTCTAGTGAAAGGCTCCAGTATTTTTCAGAACGGGGAATAGAGAAAGTGCATGATTGGAATGACATGCCCTCTTCAATTCTACATGGTTACAAAACTACAAATTTTCAACCCACACGTGTTTTAATTGCAAACGAAAATCAAAATAAATTGTAAAAAGAAGTTAGAGTTGAAGAAAAAATTTCCTAAAAAATAGATTGTAAAGGAATTATTTGTAGGAATTCCAATGGATTGTAATCCTTCGAATTAGACATTTATAAGGAAAAATCGTAATAATCCAAATCCAGCAAAAACCTACACAATTCATTTGAATCAAAGGAGCCGTAAAGCATTAATACTATGATGTAAAACCAAAATAGTCTTACAAAATATATCAAGCACCAACTACCCTGTCGTGCCCTTGACATCGCCGAGTCGCCCGTATATCCTTCCATGTCCTACCCATACCTTTCTTGGAGATGTGTCGTAATTCATTGACCGCGTTAGGTTTGGCTGGCGAACCGGACGACGTTTTTGTATTTCTCTGCTTGATGTGACGCTAGAGCCGCGAGACCGCGGTCTCGTCGAGCAGTTCTCGAGAGACTCAAGTCGCACCACACATCCCATCTCGGCATGGGCCAAATACCCTAAGACCACCGTACACACGCTTCGTTCTCCGTTCCTTCTCTCCATCGAACTAGCAAGGACGACGAAACAAACCACAAATAAACGCGATTACATGTTGTCATCAGTGATGCATACTTATAATTTTGCTACCCAAAATGAAGGTAGGACGGCAACCTGACCTATTTTCAAAAACAAAAGTAATATGATGTTACTTACAACCAATTTCCGAGACAGGTTCACCAAATGTCATCTTAAAAAAAGTGGATTGTATTTGGGCACAACAAGTTCACTTTCAGAAAATCCAATGTCAATTTTCAACAATTCTAGAGTTGCTTCCAACAAAATTTGAGTGCCACGTTCAAAATCCAGGGTGACTCTCAATAATTTTTGTAAACTTTCAACAATCAAAGTTCATCTCGATTTGAGGGGAGCTAAAATGCGGACACTCCTTACATAGTACATTCCTTGGAGCAACCTTGTGTAGGGACATGGATGAAACAATGATCATATCAAATTACTAGAACGTGATATTGAGCTAAAATATTTGAGATGGTAAACTTATGCTTGTTAACTTTTAGTTTTTAAATGTTGCAGAAATGTTTTAGCTATAATTTTTTTGATGTTAATCTTTACAGATTGTTCTGTTTAGACAAATTGATGTCATGTTTTGTTTTCTACATACCCCTCCAAAGCTTCGAATTTCAGGCTAAAAGGGAAAAATATTTTCCCTTCCATCCCCCCCCCCCCCCCCCCCCTGATGCCCGGCCTTTGCCCATAGCGGGTTGAAGACTGGCCCGGCCTTTTTATTCGCGCGTCGGCCTAAAAATCAGTGCCTCCCACAAAACAATGCCCATATGACGAGTTTAACAATAACCAATTGTATTATTAAAAAAAAAGGTTTTGCAACTTCCAACTCGAGTGAGAATTAAGTTAGAGCCTACTCAATTCTACAACCACTAGATTTGCATTGTGATTCGCGCAATATGTGAGTTATATACGGCGTGGAACTAAGATTTTTCCCATTGCATATAGGTTGTCCATAGGCTTTTCTTTACAAGTAGGTTGCACATGAGTTGCAACTGATATTTTTCTAGATGGATTGCACATGAGATGTAGCTGGGTTTTTTCAGTTTCACATGAGCCACAACTAAAATATTCTAGTTACATACGAGTTGCATATGAATTGCAACTGAAATTAATGTCATCTATGTAGAATTAACTTAGTTCACCTCAAGAAAAATAAAAACTTAGTTCACCTCGATTGAGCTCTACTCGCAAAAAAAAAAAAAAAAGCAGTAACCAATTGTGCAACAACTGATCCCCGGGCCCCGACGACGACGACTCACGAGTTCTCGAGACCGCAACAGCTAGCCTAGCACCGCGCCTGGACCCGGAGCAGCAACCGAAGATGGCGCCGCAGCCGGAGGAGCGGCTCAAGCCTTCGCCAGCGGAGTCCGGCGAGTGGACGCTGCGGTTCCTCCAAGCCCTGGGAGTGGACGAGACGCTCCCCGCATCAGCGGAGCGCCCCGATGCCTACTCCGCCCTCGTCCGCGCGCTCCTGTCCTCCGCGACCGTCTCCTCCTCCCCGGCGCCGCGCGTCTCCTGTACCCTCTCCGTCTCCTCCGCCGCAACCGTGAGCACTAAGAACCGCCGCCGGTTGGCGTCTCCTTTAGTAAACTGTACCTAGCGATGCTGCTCTGACCAGTGGTGCCATCGAGTTCGGCTGTGCAGAACACCTACAACACGCTCCACGGTGGCGCCGTCGCGGCCGTCGCGGAGGCCGTCGGGATGGCGTGCGCGCGCGCCGCGGCAGGGGATAGGGAGATGTTCCTCGGCGAGCTCAGTACCGCCTACCTCTCAGCTGCCCGCCTTGATGTGAGATCTACATCTCTTCCTCAATTTCTGGCACTAATTCGATGTTTCCATTTCGGAATTTGGGGGTTGGTTACTATAGTCAGTGAGCTATCCGTGACTGAGAATTATGGTTATATTGTTGGAATTTACTAATTCTCAGGTGCCTGATTTTTTCTTATGTCTCAATCACCCACAAAAATATGCATGAGTTGCACTTTTCTGTGAGAAATGTGCAATTGCACTTTTCTGCCAGAAAAATGCAACTCGTTCCAGTTGCAATTTTTTTTAAATGTAGTTGCACTTTTTTTAGGTGATTGAGACTTAAGAAATTCTCATTTATGTCTCAGTCACCCACAAAATGTGCATGAGTTGCACTTTTCTGTGAGAAATGTGCAGTTGCACTTTTCTGCCAGAAAAGTGCAACTCGTTCTAGTTGCACTTTTTTGAACTATAATTACACTTTTCTGAGGTGATTGAGACTTAAGAAATTCTCAGTCAACTGAGACATAGGTAAACCCTATATTGTTACCGATTGATCTAAAAAAAAGGTTATGTAAAGTGAAGGTTATAGCTAAATTTCTGGTTTTGATATTGTATCTGGACTGAAATGCTAGACCAGCCTAACTATATTGCTAAACCTACAAACACTACAGGTGAACTTACACTGTAAACTACAAGTGTCTTTGATAGTACGTTTGAAGCAACTAGCAAGGTAAGTGATCAAACATATGGAGGTCGGAACACTGGATATCACAGTGGTAACTGACGAGGGTGTTGGATTGCACACACTGCACATCCTGGGTGTCGGCATGACGTTGTGTGAGAACCTCCTTTTCGAAAAGAAAAAAATGGGGACGGTTTGATTTAGAGATTTCATTCCCATGGAAACTTATAAGTTCCGACATAAGAATGGCACGTAGTTCTGCAAAAGTGCAACTCTGGGATGAATCCTAATGTCATGACTAAAAGCTAGCATAGTGCAATTGTGGGATTTGTACATATGTATACTATACAGTACTAGCGTAATGGGCTAATGGCATGACTAAAAGCTAGCATACTAGAATTATAGTTTGGGCGACAAGGTTTGTTCTGAAATAAAAATTAAACTACTTATGCTGCACTTAGTGAACCTGCATCAGAGACACAAAAATGTTCACTTGTGAACACAAGAGGTGATACCAAATATACACGAGATGCACATGGTATCTTGTTTCATGAAATGTTTGAGTGGAACTAGTGATGCTTCCTCATGAAGATGCCTTGTTTATATGTCCCTTATGTTGTTTACCTACATCATAGTTTCTTCTGCAATCGATTTTTAGCCAAACTGGTCTGGGTTCCCTTTTAGACTGTTCAACCATCAGTGAGGTTTTATATATGGATCATTTTTGGCTCTTTGCTAGGAAACTATTTTCATGCGTTACTGGCTGGTAATAACCAATGATTTACTGACAATTGAAAAGTTCTGCTCAAAAATAAGAAACTAATAGGATTTCATCATATCTCTCTGAGGACTTTCATCTGCAAACAATCACAAGAATAAGTAATTCTTGTTTGAATATGATCCATTGGCATCCTAAGTGTTTTTGGC
The DNA here is from genome assembly GCA_012064385.1 of Puccinellia tenuiflora. Taxonomy (NCBI): domain Eukaryota; kingdom Viridiplantae; phylum Streptophyta; class Magnoliopsida; order Poales; family Poaceae; genus Puccinellia; species Puccinellia tenuiflora. Next base: position 123,297 of record QRDG01000941.1, on the reverse strand, counting down.
TTCTTAATCATTTATATAAAATTTGAGGAAAAAGTAGTGTGGAAGCCTGAGATCTCCTGCAGATCAGACCATATTCACAAGTAGTGAATTCATTCCAGGATTTTGTGATGCGCAACTGAATGGCGAGCTATCCCAGCCTAGAAAATTCACCAGAGTGGGGATTGGGGAAGACTGGGAGAGAGTTGTTTTACATATTTTGCCAAGTTACAATCAGCATTCCATATAGGCTCATTGTGTTCAAGTGGGCTGGACACGGCATGATCCGCTCAGTGGATGTGCATTATCCAAGTACCGGTTGCACAAGTTCAATTGCCCATCGCATAGTTGCTCAAACTTATAAGACCCTTTGTCTCTCATTTCCAGAATTTTCAATCCTGCTCATGTTTTACTAAGGTGTTCCTTCATCCTTGTCTGCGTTTATGCAGTCTGAAGTAGAAGTGGAAGCGCAGATACTGAGGAAGGGCAGATCTGTCGTGGTTACTACAGTTGAGTTTCGGCTCAAGGACAGCAAGAAGCTCTGCTACACATCTCGAGCCACCTTCTACATCATGCCTGTGGCAAGCCTGTAATGTTCTGCTACTGTACATCATTACTTGGACAGTGTTGTATTTAGACGACCAGAGCTGCACATGAGCGTACTTGTTACTGCACAAATAAATAAAGCAAAGACTTGTGATTGAGAAAATAGATAACTTTTGCTCAAATAAATGCAGTCAGGTATTCAGTCTGCTCGTTTATCTGTTCAATGCTGTCCATAAATTCGTAGATTTGGCAGGGCGATGCAACTGGCACATGTTATCCAGAAATAAAAAGGAACACTCGTGTTCTGTTAGTTTTCATCTGACGGTAAGGATTGGAAAAGCGCCACTGGAGAATTTCCGATTCCAAGATACCGTAACAAGTTGTATTGTGGTTTCACACTCTAGATTTGTGTTGTCTATAACCCTCTTCCCATTTCAAGCGGACATCAGATATAGCTTACGTATAAGAAATCTGATAAAACGACACTACTGATACAACAGCACACGATCCGAACATATTTCAGCAACCATTCAAAAACATTGTATCCCTAAAAACAGACCCTGTATCTGTATGTACATGTAACTAAGCCCCAATCCATCAAACATTTGCACAAACCACTACCTTTTGCTTGTTTAAACACTACCTACACAAAGAACCATGCGAAACCCCAATGCAAACTGATCAAGTCGAGAAAAGAATGTACATCACACTTTGCCTTACAGGTACTGCTGCAAGAAAAGCACTTCGGGAACCATCTGTGCGCCACCTTTATACCTCATAATTCAACGAGTTATGAACTCGGCAGGAAGGTATCAAGAGGCCTTCTCACTTGTGCTACACCTCTTCGCTATCAATGTTGCTCTTGACGATGTTAAACTTGCACAGTGGACATGTCGCGTTTATGTGAAGCCACTTTTCTATGCAGGTGCAGTGGAAATGATGGTTGCAGGGGAGTTCTCGCAGCTCGACACCATCTTCATATGGGCATAGGCAGATGCAGCACTCCTGCATTCGCAAGTATAAAGGTAATTTAAAACCTATTAGGATGACATTTTGGGGATTGGCAGATTTGATCGCCCACAAAAAATACTAGCACTGGACTTGGTGGTATCCTGGCATCTGATGAATACACTAGTAAACAATCAAATCTGGGGATTTTTATAAATACGCTAGTAATACAAATCACATTAAGAGTGTACAATCACCAAGGGACAAGAGTGAGCCAAGAGACTATGAAAAAAAAGAAGGAACCAACTTTTAAACTAAATCCCCTCCAAGAAAAGTACTACCTCCGTCCACAAAAGGATGTCGCAAATTTCTCTAGATGTGGATGTATCTAGACGTGTTTCACGTCTAAATATGTAGGCATTCCCAATCAGACGTGTTTCACATATCTCTAGAGAAGGGAGTACTAATCATTCCCAAACTTAACCAAGAGCAAAGACTCAATCAGCATTTTACATCTGGCAGAGTGCATGCTAACGGTGAAATGTAACTCTTTATAAACTACATATCTAGGCATCAATCATCAAGAGTGTATAATTTCACATAATTACTCCCTTCAGCAAAATAAAAAAGTGACTGCCTGGGAGGCTAGATGTGTGCAGTGGAACGATATTAACTTGGAATCAAAGATGTCTAAATCAAAGATGTCTAACATGCAATGAGTAAATAATATGAAAATATTCTCACAAATACAAATAAATAACATTTTCAATATGTGGCACTAAATCTACTGGACAAATCAGCACTTCTTACTTTGAACCGTAAAGCCACTCTGTAGCAACTAGAGTGAATCCATAACCCAACTAGAGGAAATACATGATTACTTGACCGAAAATATCCAAAATCCTTTAACGAATTTAGTTCTAAAAGGGATCTGCAATACATCCCAATTTAATTCTAAAAGTCAATTTAATCACAAATAGCTTGGGAAGAATAATAATAATATTATATCACTAAAACTTCTGATTTTTTATTAAAGAACTTACTGCATCGTCAGCTGAAAGAATGTGCTCAACAGGAGGGTTGGTGCCACACTCAGTCATTACTCCACCCACAGGTGCTGCAATTCCAGCAACCAGCTTGTCTGCATCACCCATTGTCCGAAATTTATATTTGGATAGGTTATTAATGTCGTCCTCAGATGCTCCTTCCTGCTTAAGGTAAAACAAGCCACAGCTTCAGTAGGAGACACAGTTTGCTTTCCTCAACTCTTTGTAAAATTGGATAACTAGTAAAATCCTCTCCCATCCCCCTGTCTCCCCAGGATCTCATTTATAAATACTGGGTCGGGTTTTGGGTAACATAATAGACGAATAAAGATACTATGGAAGAGAGTTGAAAACAACGTTGGTCAGTGCATATGTAACATACTAAAAATGAGTAGCGCTCCCATTTAAGGTTTGTTATACCATTATGGAAAAAGTTCTAGTTTTCTTATGAATTATGATACAGGTAAATCAACTGAAGGAAAAAAAATCACAGTCGAGATACTTAATATATGTCTGACTATCTGTATTATCCAAACAGAGCATTAGCCACTGCATTTGACAGAAAAGCATGTAGAAGAGAAAGCGCTCATTAGAACAAACACATGCAAATCTTACTACATCTCTTTCTCAAAATTATATTTCTACAGCACAACTGGCATACCTGATCAGCTACTGCATATAAGATGGCAATAATGCAAGGTAGGCAGCAACAGACAGCAATGCCAATCACACAAGCCAGGGCAACACAGAATACCACAAAGAAAACATCAAATGCCAGAAAAACAATGGAGAGCCTGCAAGGAGAAAGCTATATTAGACAGAAGTCACAAATAATAAGAAGCACAGCATCATTTGCATGCCAACGCTACTTGAGGCATACCAGTAAAGTTGAGGAGCATCTTGTGATAAAGCTTGACCACCTGCAGATACCCAATAGAATCCAATGATCCACCATATGAAGGAAAACATCGTGTTTCCAGACTCCAAGTGCTTGACAATACTGAACAAAATACATTGATTATGGGCAAGCTATGAAAAACAATTAACTTTAAGCATTAAAGTAACTAGCTCATAGTGCAGAATTAGGGGAAATGAACAAATGATGATGTGAAGAACGGGAAAAATATATATCAGTTACGTGAATTCATTAATATTAAAAGTAGAAACCATACACATTTTAGCATCTATTACTGGACATTTTTCAACGAAACGACTTCCATGGTTTAACCATAAGGTTCAAAAAAGCGTACGCCTCGCCACGCTTAAGCGTGAAAGCGAGCGCATCGGTAGGCTATCGCTCAGGATTAGGCCTGAGCGGCCCAATAAGCGTTGAGCGGTAGTAAGCGGCCCGCTTACGCGCTGAGCGTGCGCTTGCACGCGCGAAAGCGAGAAAAGCCAAAAAAAGCGTACGCTGCGCGGTCGGGTCGGGCCGGCGCGAAAATGAAATTTTGGTGGAGAAAAGGAGGCAAACGGGCCAAATAGATAGGGTTAGGGCACAACTCACTCACCCGTTCGTCCACACAGTCCACGCTCGCGAGTCGCGAGACCAGAGAGGCGGCGCCTCAATGCGACTTCCCCCGACACCATGGCATCTCTCCCACCGCCGGTGAAGCACCTCTCCCCCAGCACGCCACCTCTTCCTCCAGGATGCCGGGACCTCAGATCCATACGATCCTCCTCCGATGCCCAGCTGGTTCCCGTCGTCGTCTCCGCCCAGAATCTAGATCGGCTCGATCTGTTGTTGTTGCAACGTTGCTTAAGCTTGGGCTGGGCTAGGGAATGTTGCCTAAACATGGGCTGGGCTGGGCTGGGCTAGGGAATGTTGCCTAATCAACAAATTGGACAATTTGGAAATATAGCATTACATGCTTATTAGGCTTATATATGCCTAGAATTGCTTCCCAATTTTCTGTCCGTACGGTTCCGTACAAAACGCTTAAGCAACGCTTAAGCTCGCTTAAGCTTGAATTCCTCTGATCGGTCCCTCACCGCTCGCTTAGCGCTTACCGCTTTTTTGAACCTTGCCATAATTGCATATTTAACAATCTCAAACAACCTACTCAGACTACACTGCCTATTCAAATTTGTGCCATCAAGGATGATATTTCAAATCAATCGCCTGTAGTGATTAGATTGCAATCAAGTGTCAACAGCAAGCAGCTGAGCCTTGAAAAATCAAATTGTAGACATATGACATATCACACATTCATAGTTCAGCGTAGGATCTCATTCAATAGAATCAGTCCTATAAGAACAAAAAGGCTTGGCAGATAAGTGATCTGGTTACTGAACTGCGCTTACCACAGAAAACTACAGTACTAAGCCATTTTCCTAGGTCAGTTTCAAGTCACCCGTGCTACCATAAATGACCTCCAGATCTCCACTATATGCACCAGAAACCAGTCTTTGCCTTCACCACATGTGCAGTTCTCTAACCAGCGCACAAGCCACAAAAAATACAATACCCCAAAACCTTATCCAAATAATGAACTGCCACCCGCCAGGTCCACCGCCCTGATGGGCAGCAAATAGAAAACCATGAAGCCCATTCAATTGACAATTAACCTATCTCTCATCCATGTCCACTGATTCACTGTCCAGTTTGGTAAAATGCACTAGTATCAACGGGACACGCACAGATCACGCACTAGGAACATTACTAAAACCTACTCCGTACAAAACTAGGCTTAGTTTGACGTTATGAAGAATTGACTCGTCTAGTAAAATGGTTGTTTCAAATCTAGGCCGGTGACAGTTGATGTGAAAATATTGATCATTATAGCAATAAATTAAGTACAGTACTAACATTAGCAGATGTAACTCCAAAAGCACACAGAAAAAATGTTTCGATTAAAGGTGCAGCATGAGATAGTTTACATTAACTTATCTAACAAAATTTCACGAAGTATTTCGATTAATCTGAGAAATTTTCTCACCTGATCTTGAATTCCCCATCTCCAGCATCATCCTGCTGCGCCCCAGCCCCAGCCCCACCAGCACCGGCCTCCCGGCTGCGGCGCCTGTACTCGACGACGACGCAGAGGACGTGAAGGAGACACTGAAGCACGTAGCCCGCGATCCAGAAGCGGAGAGGGACGGCGGGGCTCTCGGTGAGGGAGGCAGCGAGGACGGCGGCGGCAACGGCGACGAAGGCGAGGTTCCAGAGCACGTCTAGCACGACGACGGGCTTGGAGTAGGCCCAGTCGGTCTGGCGCTCCTCGAGGTGCTCCGCCGCCGTCTCCCGCACCGCCACCGACGGCTCGCGCATCAGGCGGCGGCTGCCCGAGCGGCGTAGGAACCGTGCCGCGCCGCGGAGGCTTGGCAGCCGCCCGCTGCCGTTGGCCGTCGCGCGTGAGGTTGGGGAGGTGGGGGACGAGAGGAGGGGCGAGGACGGTGAGGAGTCGCCGGAGCGACGCGGGGAGTTGGACGCCATGGCCGATGCGGAACCCTAAGCCTGGTTCTCTCTCTCGGTCTCCCCTTTGGGTCCTTCCTCTGTTTTACAGTAGTTTGGTTGGTTGCTTGTGAGTTTGGGGAGTTGCGAGGTTTGGCGGCGTGGTGGTCCGGCTCTTCGCCAGTTCTTAGCGCCGATGTTTGTTTCTACTAAGGTCCTTGTGAATCTCTGTATTTAGCTACTCTTGCTTAACGATGTATCAAAAGTTCAAAAACAAAGCCCTATGGATGTGTGATCATGATCACGCTGAAAACCGAAGCCGTGGAGCTATAACATTAATGAAGCCACGCCTCTCCATGGATGAGAACGTCGTCTCTTATATATATACTAATAAAAATAAACTCACGTCAATGAGATATACAGATGTCACACATCCGGATCACTGTCAAGTTGGATGCACAATTACGCTCTTAACACGTGGGAATCTGCCGAACAGTTCGGGCCAAATCCTGAAGAAAGCTCAAAAGCGCAGTTTGATGAGTCTGCGTAGTATTAGGTAGTTGGTCAGGTAAAGGCTGACCAAGCCAGCCTCAAACCCTTATAGCAGTTTAAGGGTTGAGAATTGATATTTTTTGGCACTTTTAAGGGTTGAAAAACAGGGGTAAAGACTAGAACCTCAAACCCAACCCTTATAACCCAACACTTGGCAGCCGCCGGCCCCTGCCCAGGCACCTTCCGCCGGCTCTTGGGGGCCGGGGCGAGCTTGGCGGGCGGGGCCGGGGCGATCGACGCGGCCGGGGCCAGGGCGACCTTGGAGGCGGCGGGGGCCGGGGCGGCGGCGGAGGAGGCGGGCGGGGCGCCGGGCGCGTCCATGGTGAAAGTGCATGGTTGCTCCCATGCATGATTTTGGTAATTAATGATAATCTCTATGGACTAATATTTGCATTGAGCTATATTTGTAGGTGTCCATTAGCTTGCTTGTCTCCATGTGTTGGAGTCAAGGTCTTGCTTGTTCTCCATGTGTTGGAGTCAAGGTTAAAGGAAGGAGATCATTTGTTGATCAAGGCCAAGGTGTTCGTCATCAAGATAAAGGCCAAGTGAAGTTATGCCGAAGTGGTGCTTCCCCCTTCTTGGTGTATGGGGGAGCCACATGTGAATCTTCACCGAGCGAAGCGCAATCAAGAAGATGGTTCGCCTTGAGGAGATGAAGATCGTCTCCATCGACCTCAAGTGGATTAATGCGCAAGGCAAAGGTATGATCTTGGTAGGGCTTTTATTTTACCGGTCTCATGATGTTAGTTGAGAGACCGGGTTATAGGGTAGATAGCCGTACTATCAAGAGGGGCTCTCGACCGAGTATCGTGATCGTATCGTTCGTGGAGAGATCAAACCTTTGCATCCTTGCATCCTTACAATCATCTTCATTGGTTCTATTTGTCTCTTATCGTGGTGTGGTCTTGGTGCTTGTCGTGCTTGTCATGACAAAGCTAAGATCACCGAAAACGGTTTGCTTATGCGTCTTCAATTGCGTTTTCGGTATTGGAGATTTTGCCGGTTCATCCGTTTGGAAAGTTTCACCTTTCCAACACTTTGCAAAATCTCCTTTGCTTGTTTGCCTTTTTCAAAGGTTGCCTTTGTCGTCCTCTTTCCAACAAAATTGTTTTTGCTTCATTTGGACTTCAATTGCAAAAGAAACGGTTTTTCGGTTTGCGAAAAAGAGCTTTTATTCTTTCCCCATTTGGTTTTATAATATATTGTTGGACTATGATGTTTCTCTGCATAATCTTGTTGTGCTCATTGTGACGATTCCAACGAGTCCAAGATCATCGAAAACGGAGTTCATTTGCAAAAGTTATGGGGTTTTGTTTCTCTGTGTGGATCTACCCCGGAGATGGTCCGGAGTCTCCGGTCACACCGGAGTCTCCGGTCCAGAGGACCCGGAGTCTCCGCCCCCCTATTTTTCGCTGCCGAATGGATGTGTGTGGTGCGTCTCTGGTCTCGGTCCGGAGGTACCCCGGAGATGGGGCGGAGTCTCCGGCCCAAGGGACCCGGAATCTCCGGCCCTGTGCTTTTTCCGGCTGTTTTGCTCCTGTGTGGTGCCGCTCTGTTGGTAGTCCGGAGCATCCCCGGAGGGTGCCCGGAGTCTCCGGCCTGGCCGGAGTCTCCGGCCCCAATGACCGGAATCTCCGGCCCTCCACTTGCCCGGCCAGACCGGAGTCTCCGGCCACTTGGTCCGGAGTCTCCGGCCTGAAAAGGCCCCAACGGCTAGTTTTTGGGGGAGGCTATAAAAAGCCTCCTCCCTCCCCAAAACCTTGCTGCTGACCTTGCTCACTTGTTCTTGCTCTTCCCCTTTGCTCTAATCCATGTGAGCTTGATTCCTCTCTTCCCCTCCAATGATTCTTGCCCAAATTTAGGGTTTCAAGAGAGGAGATCTAGATCTACCATTCCACCAATCAAAATCCCCTCTAAGTGAGGGAAACTTGTGGATCTAGATTTTGGGGTTGCTTTGTGCTCATCCCCTTTGTTCTTTCTCTCTTATTCCCTCCATAGCATTTGTTGCTTGGTTGGAATTTGAGAGTGAAGGACTTGACCACTTCGTGTGTTCTTGCCTCTTGCATTAGTTGCATCGGGTTGCTCTCCCTACGGTGATACGTGAGGATCGACGTTGAGAAGCTTGTTACTCTTGGGTGCATTGTGTTCCCAAGAGCTTTGTGCCTCTTAGGTGCATTGTGTACCCTAGACGGTTTGGAGGTGCCGCGAAGACTTCGAGTTGTGAAGCTTCGGCACGAGTTTGGGAGCCCCCAATTGAGTTGTGGGTGTGTGCCCCAAGAACGGTGTAAAAGGGCTCCGGAATCCGCCTCGAAGGATTCCGATAGTGGAAGGTGAACCAATCCCTTGGGTGAGGTTCATCGGAGAATAGGGTGAGGCCTTTGTGGCATCTTGAGTAGGCCTCTTGTGGCGAGCTCACACCCCTCCAACGAGACGTACTCCCTTAACAAGGAGGAACTCGGGAATACATTCTCGTCTCCGTATGCCTCGGTTATCTCTATACCCGAGCTTTTACTTATGCACTTTACATTGTGATAGCCTTCGTGCTTGAAGTTTATATCTTGCTATCACCTTGTTGCTTGTCTTGCTTAGCATAAGTTGTTGGTGCACATAGGTGAGCCTAGTAATTAGGTTGTTGGCTTGTTAATTTAAACACATAGTTTTATTCCGCATTTATCAAGACCCTAATTAGAAAAAGTTTTAATCGCCTATTCACCCCCCCCCCCCCCCCCCTCTAGGCGACATCCGGGCATTGTTTGTTCTTTCACATGGCGGCGGCGGCCGGCGAGGAAGGAGGCGGTGGGCGACGGGGCCGGGGAAGGAGGCGGGCGACGGGGCCGGGGAAGGAGGCGCACCGGCGGGACGCGGGGACGGCGGCGGGCGGTGCTCGAGGGCCGGATCCGCGCGGGGGCGGCGGCGGCGCGGAGGTTGGGGACGCTGAAATGTCCCTCCCGCGCGTGGTCGCCGTCGAGTGTAGGTCAGGAGCAATTTTGCCCCCCAACCCCTACTTCTACAGGCTGGTAGGGTGTTCTCAGGTTGGGCCTCTAAAAATATTTGAGGGTTTGAGGGTTAAAGGGGTCTAGTCTACGCGTTCTTTTCCGTCCAAACTGTAAAAAAGCAGTTATTTTTAGGGATTTGGGGGTTTAGGGTTACTACTAGACATGCTCTTAGCTGGTCTTTTCGGATGATCGGCCACACTGAGACACGGCAAATAATGGGTTCTCGGAATTTTGAAGATAGAAACTGTATGGGAGTAGAGGGAACACAAAAATGTGCAAACTTTGGTTGTTACTACTCATGGCCAAACACTAAGTGCATTGTTAATTTTTTTTCTAAAAAAAGCAAAATTTGATTGTTCCCTACTATTCGAAACATGGTCACTTGTTCGATAATAAGAAGCAACTTGCAAGAAAATTTCACTCCCTCTTATAATGCTTTCTCTTCTACATAACTCAACTATCATACTTCCTCTATCCACAAAAGGATGTCATAGATTTCTCTAGATATGGATGTATCTAGACATGAAACACATATAGATACATCTATATTTAGAGAAATCTATGACATCCTTTTCTAGACGGATGTAGTATTTTTTTAGCTCAAAGGATATGGTTTTGCTATTTGTGTAAAATCTTATAAATTATAAGTAGATTTTTCTAACCCTAGAACCGTACGAAGAATTGTGGTGAGTTGATCCAATTTGTTTTGTGGATTTCCAGTTGTCTATGACATTGTTATGCCCGAATCAATTGAGTTGTACATGAGATCTGAAATTACATAAGATATTGTATGCATTTACGAACTTATAATTTAGTGCAAGTAAACACAAATATTTTTATGTCGAGGAACCAAAATCCCAAATTTTTATCATCATCTGGCACTTGAGGAGCTGCTTTTCTCTGCTTACTTTTATACATTTAATAAAAAACAGACACGTGATCAGGTCAGTCGGCCGTGAAACAGACGCTTCCCTAAGTTTGACCTATACGAACTTGTGTTGTGTCACAGAATAGCACCACGCAAATGATAAATTGATAATTGACGCACATAAGAGTCCGCGTAGCAATTTGCACAATTTGAAATTACATAAGAGTATAAGCAAGTCCACCCATGCTCTGACCTTAAAACGATGTGCGGAGGAGTATTTACAAGGTTGTAATCTGGCAGACGTGTGGATCAATACTGCAACAAGAGAGGATGCGGAGTGGAAGCTCTCCACGTTCAGTATCCACACCCGGTGACGTGAAAGCGACTCGACCGGAGACTGAAGGATTACGCCGTTTATTTACAATAATCTGATCTAATCCAACCAATTTTCTTTAGAACAGCTAACTACTTGATACTGATATGGGCATATGGCCGATCGATCTGGACCATACGGTGCAACCAACCATGAATGGTCGTTAGAAGACCACCACGTGCATCATGCATGCCCGGCCGGAAAAAGTCAGTCGACTTGAATGATTTGACAAATACAAGCTCCCCGATTACTTCCAGCTTCTAGCGTATTTGAAATATGTTTTAGCGGATTTGAGAAAATTATCTTAGATCCTAAAAACCTCGATAGTATGTTTATCATGTCGGTTTTACATGGGATAATTTCAAGATATTCCCTATAAACCGTCTCATTTTTGTCTATATTAAAACATACATTATGCTAGTGTGTCATGCTGAAAAGAGTATTTGCGGGGATTGGATGAAAGGAAGGATCTTCAATCCCCTTGGAAATAAAATTACACCACTAGTAAACAAGGCCATAAACTTGTATTTGAAGTGTATTTTAGAGATAGGTGGGGATTATCTTGAATTCCGGAAAATTCACAATAGTTTGTTTACTAAGCCGGTTTTTGGATGGGATAATCTCAAGATATCCTCCACGAACCATCTTATTTTTTTGATGATTAAAAACACTAGACCATACAAGTGTATTGTGGTGAAAATATATTTTTGAGAATTTGAGGGGATTGGGTGAAAAGAGAAATTTCACCTAGTCCCCTCTCATTTCCATTCTCATTGGGATGAAAATACACCACAGATGGTTCGAGTGGATGATGATTTTTCAAAATAGAGAAAGTAAAAGGTAGGATAAACTCCAAAGAATTTTAATCTCCGAATAAAATGGCCACTATAAGAAATTTTGGAAGGACCTAAATCCTCAAAAAATCCCATGGAATTACTTTATGAGCATAATAGTATGTTCGGTGTCTACATCCAAATATTCACATTTGTTGTTTAACCTAGTCTAATATAAAAAAAAAATTAAAACACCAATTAGGAATGGGATGGATAGAGTAGTGCGCTTACATGAATGTGTATGCCACTTGACGTGTTATGAGCATCTCTAGCAAGATCCCTTAAAATGTGGAGCTAATAGTTGTTCCAGAACTTGACGTGTTATGACGTGTTATGCCATGGTCCCAATAGTTGTTCACCATGTGGAAAGTAGTCCCGCTAGTTGTAAAATGGGGTCTAGTAGTCCCAGAACTTGCTACATAGTGCAAAACTAGTCCCAACGGATTCTAAAGCCGACACGTGGCATCGGTCCTTTGCGATAACACCCCTAAATATTTCTTATACCATATTTTGCCCTCTGTACTGTGCACCGAGGTGGGACCCACCTGTCATACTTAGAGTGCAAAGTTGTAACAGCCCCAATTTGGTACCCTAAAATACGGGCCAAATTTTCACTTTTTGTGTTGCATTGCATCATGGCATACATTTTTTTAAAATTTGCTAATATGGAAATAAAGCAACAGCTAGAAATGAAAACAAATGAAGCAAAACCCTTCCTCACTTTTTCCAAACTAAATGCATTTGCCAAAATGGCCAAACCAAATGCAAAGCTCAAGTTGGCCAAATACTTTATTCTTGAACTTCCAAATTGTTTAGGAAGTTCCAAATTTTACTTCTTATCCCCAATTCTCAATTTCCAAGTTTTGTCAGATGAGAAATAAATATGAGGGTTCCAAATTGGTTTAACCAAATTCTATTTTTGGAACCAAGTTAAGCTTTCCAAAATTTCAAACTAAAGTTATGGAGTGATTCATTGCTATAATATGAGCCTCCATAAATATTTTTCATAACTTATTGAATGGCTTAAGTCCTCCAAATAAATATAAATTGGGAAATTATTAAAATTGCCTTATTTACAATCCTATGACCAATTGTGGTGCAAACCTTTTTATGTTGCCAACCAAAATTGTGTGGAGTCTCTGCCTGGCAAGGGGAGCCTACTCAAGTAATTTCATAATTCTTTAGAATGTGAAAATGCTCCAAATAAGTGCCTTTTTGCAATATATCAAAATGATCAAATTGTGACAATATGAATAAATGTGAACCTAAACATTTTACTTTTGGGATAACACTTTTTGTGGTGATTCCTCAGAACCTAGGGAGCCCACATGAATTTTCCCAGATTTTTATAAATTTCTTAAATAGCTCTTTTAAATAGATATTTCTTGCTGTTTTAAAAATCAGAAAAGGGAAAAATGGAAAAGGTGAAATCCCTGACAGTGGGTCCCCACTGCCAGTCTCTCTCTCTTTCCCCTTTCACTGTGGCGACCAAGGGCGCTGGCGCCATGCCGCCCCGAGCCATGCCGCCGCCCACCTGCTCCCGCGTGGTCAAGACTCAAGAGGTCCCCGACGCCATGCCTCTCCTCTGTGCCTCCCCTCCCCTCTCTCTCTCCTTTTCCCGCACATGGAGACCCTAGATCGAGCTCCCTGTCCGCCGCGCCTCCATCACCGCCGCCGTCACGCACGCCATCGACTCCGACCGCCCCTGGCCATGACGACGCCGCCAAAAGCTTCGCCTCGCTCTCCTCGTCCTCCCCACCGAGTGAATCGGGCCGGGGCGCCCTTTACCTCAAGCATGCCGCCGGTCCTTTCCGCTCCGGCCGCCGGCGTCCGAGCACCCTCACGTCGCCGTCCGGCCACCCCTGCCTCCGCCGACCCCTCCAACACGCTCAGGGTGAGTTCGCGGTGCTCCCCGTCCTCCGTGTGCTCTCCCTTTCCCTCTCGTTTGTCCTGGCGCCGACGGCCGAACCGTGACGCCGCCGTAGCCCGTCGCCGGTGCGCATCCCGACGACCTTTTGGTCCAAATCGCCGCCCGTGGACTCCCCTTAGAACGGCGCGTCGAATCGCGTCCAGTATCGCGTCCCCGCGCGCCGGCCACCGCCGTGCGCGTCCGTGCCGACGCCGCGGTCACCGCCGTGCTCGCGCCGGTCGTGGCATTTTGACCGAACGCGCGGGTGCGTGCGCCCGGCCTGGTTTCCCCCCCCGGCCTGGCCGGCTTAGTGGCCGGGGCCTCTCGGGTCCCTGCCCGGCCATATGGGCCGGCCCAGTGGCCGGGGCTCCTCTGTTTGTGGCCCGGCCATAATGGCCGGCCTGCACCCGGCCTGGCCGGCCTGTTTGGGTTCTTCCCTTTTTCCTTTTTGGAATATAAACGAAGTAAAACTTTAATATCTTTTCGAATAATGCATCAAAAATTGCAAACCAAATATCAAAATGTTCAGCAAAACAAACCCTATGTTATAGAATCATGGTAACAGTCTTGTGGAATTCTAATCTTGCTGATTATGTGGGAATTCCTAAAATGGTAAAAATGAGACCTAATCGGGAAAAATCATATTCCGATAAATATTGTTCCAAAAATTATAAATAAAATATTGAAGTGATCACCATGGCAAATGCTATCAAACCATGCACTTATCACATCATGATCACAAATCCTTATTTGATGTTATTCATAATTTGATTAAATGGATTAAATTCATTTATTTAATTAAATTACTACTTATTCATCGGTACTCCAAAAATTACAAATAAATTACCGAAACGATCGGAAGGACGAACCCTATACATTCATGTCATGTTCATGCATTTGAGCCACCTCTCTAATAATTCAAATACTTTATAAATATTGTGGTCATTAAGATAAATATGGGGTTGCTTCCAAATAATTGCACTAATTATTTGGCTCCTCATTTAATTTTGCTTTTAATTTATATAATGATATCTTTGCATCAACTTGACATGTCATCATGTGATTGAGCATTGCATCTTGTGTTCGTGTGATTTATGTGTTCTTTGCTTCTCTCTTTTGGGTATCGATAGATTCCGGAGCCGAGGGTCTCTCTAATTACCCCGACGAGCAGTACTTCACGCCCGGGCAGCAAGGCAAGAGATAACCTAACCTTCTTGGCATCTAGCATCCTATGTTTTGATAAACTTATTTTATCCACCATAATATTGCATACGGTTCAAATGTCTCTTTTGGTAAATATTAGAATATCCTATGAATGCATGTTCTTCCCCGAGCCAATCACATGTATCCCTACCTATGAAACCTAGGGTTGAAGTGTTGGCCGAGATAAAGATAAAATGTTTGTATTCATATGCTTAGCTATGCTTAGCCATGCTTAAGTAATGCTTTATGTCCGTTATTAATTCCATAATTGTTTATGTTGATGGAATGATTCGGGCACGGTGGATAATGGTGATGCTTAATTAAAATGCTAAGACGGTTCGGGTGAGTTGCCATCGGGGATGGTGTTTTGCCTCACTCTAGCCCCTAGGTGCGAGTTCTTTACCTCTTGAACCAAGACGAGCGTGCTGCCATTGGTGGGTGTATGGGCGCCTTACTAACTGAATAACTTGTGCGGGCGTATCCAAGGGTCCTCTAGTTTGCTATTTCCATTTGCCGTGTGTGTGAGCGGAAAAAGGATGATGAGGATGGTGGTGTTAGGAAGTGGCGATGGGGCAGGGGCTGAGGCTGGGTAAACTTGCCCTGTGGCCACTGATGACTCTTGGATAGTCTCACGCGAGGTAAAGGTTTAACCGCGCCTGCTTGCCGGCCTTCCCCGGAAGAGGGCCAACTAGGTGAGCCGGACGGTACCAATGGGTAAATTAGTACACCCCTGCAGGGTTAATCTTTTCGAAAAGCCGTGTCCACGGTTATGGACAATCTTGGTATCGGATATAAGATCATAGACAACGTTAACCTAATTGATATGGCAGCTAAAGGTTGCATAATCAACGTGTGATAAAGGTTCACTTCCTCGAGGGTGATTCGAGGGGGTGCCTTGGTGGAGATGAGTGTGGTTGGTTACAAAAGGGTTCGATGAGAACCAAAGTTGACAAATGTTTACTCTCTTACCCCGTTTATAAAAGTATTCTGAGTAGACGAATGCCTTGTGTCATTTATGTTTCGGTTTATGAAAATTTAGCTTTATGCAAAAGAAATACATATAAAGCTTTAGAGCCTCCGTCAGTCATTGGGCCTATATCGCCCTACTAAACTTGCGAGTACATCGTACTCAGTCTCTCTTTGCTGCCTTTATGTATTTGTATTTCAGAGGAGGACGACACCGAGCAGTTAGGTGGGTTCTTCGTTGACGTCGACTACTAGTCTGGGGTTCCCAGGTGGCAGCTTGGGACCGTGGAACAAGCTGGCTGGGATGATGTTTATTGTAGGCCTCTTAGGCCATATATTTGCTTCTTGTTGTTAGACAACACTACCCGCTTCCGCTTGTTGAATTGTTGGATCTGTGATCCTTTTTGCTTGTAATATTTGTATTCTTCTCGTTATATGAGTTGCTATATAAATGTTTTGTGTCGTAGAGTCATGCTTTGTGCCAGTTCTGTTCCACAAGTCTCGATCTTTGTTTTATACATTGATGGTTGTGTTGACTACATAGCCTCTCTGTATAATTCCGGGATCGGGGCGTTACAAAAGTAAAAGGTAGGATAAAATCCAAAGAATTTTAATCTCCGAATAAAATGGCCACCATAAGAAAATTTGGAAGGACCTAAGTCCTCAAAAAAACCCATGGAATTACTTTCTGAGCATAATAGTATGCTCGGTGTCTACATCTAAATATTCACATTTGTTGTTTAACCTAGTCTAATATAAATTTCTTTAAAACACCAATTAGGAATGGGATGGATAGAGTAGTGCGCTTACATGAATGTGTATGCCACTTGACTGTGTTATGAGCATCTCTAGCAAGATCCCTTAAAATGTGGAGCTAAATACATCCATGGTCCCAATAGTTGTTCACCATGTGCAAAGTAGTCCCACTAGTTGTAAAATGGGGTCTAGTAGTCTCAGAACTTGCTACACAGTGCAAAACTAGTCCCAACGGGCTCTAAAGCCGACACGTGGCATCGGTCCTTTGCGATAACACCCCTAAATATTTCTTATACCATATTTATGACCACTGTACTGTGCACCGAGGTGGGACCCACCTGTCAGACTTGGAGCAAGTAACTAAAATTTTATATGCCCACTGTACTGTGCACCGAGGTGGGACCCACCTGTCAGACTTGGAGCAAGTAACTAAAAAAAGAAAAACGTGATGGGGCGGGAGTGGAGGGTGCAACGACGTGTACTGGGACGGCAGCACGGTTGCAACATGTAACTCTTATTTTAAAAAAATTAAAAATTAAATTTTATAGTTTAGAAAAATCTGAAACAAAATCTAGATGTAGGAAAAGATGTATTCTATCATTCTGCAAATTTTTGTCTCGAAACATATTGTACTCTAGGCTGTGCAAAAATAATAAAAGTGTAGATATAAAATAATAAACAATGTCAAAATTTAGCCTCTAAAATTTGTCAGATTTATCTTTTTTATGTGGCTTAAAATACAATGTGTTTCGATTTGAGATTTTACATGCTAGAAGAATACATCATTATGAATATCTATAATTTTTTAAAGATTTTTATAAAATATTGAAATGTTGTTTTCAATTTTTTTGAAAAAACTGGCTACTTGTAGCGTGAGCTACACTTGACCTTTTCTCTATAGGTGTTGATGTGCACTTTGTACATACATGTTCGAAGTACACATGTTGTGAAAATTAGTGATCTTTGCATATACCCATTGTTGAAATAGTGCGAGTAATGGACTGTTCTTCATCCCGGTAATACTACTAATTAGCAGTGTTGCATGTGTGCTAGAACAATGTAGTTAATCCTGGCTTCAAAAAAGAAACGCAGTGGCAGGGCTTGGCGGTGGCCAGCCTGCCCACCCACGGTTCGACTCCCGGGGGAGCAAATTTGTGAGCGGCCTCACTATAGTAGTCCAAAACGCGTGGGTGTATGGTCGTAGTTCTAAGCTGGCGTACTAGTGTGAGTGTGGTGTTGCGTGCGTGTGTGTGGGTGTGTTTGTACGCGAGTTCAGGTACACTACATCTGTATACCAATCAAGATGCCTCAAAAAAAAAAAAGCGATCGTACTCTCAGCAAGAGCAGGTCGCGAGTTCGAGTCAGGTTCCTGCGAACCGCACTTAAAATTTTAATTACTTACTCCAAGTCTGACAGGTGGGTCCCACCTCGGTGCGCAGTACAGAGGGCATAAATATGGTATAAAAAATATTTAGGGGTGTTATCGCAAAAGACCGATGGCACGTGTCGGCTTTAGAACCCGTTGGCGGACTACCAGACCCCATTTTACAACTAGTGGTACTACTTTGCACATGGTGAACAACTATTGGGACCATGGATGTATTTAGCTCTAAAATGTGACAGCTCACCGTAAAATATTTTTGCGGTATGACATTTGATCGATTTTCTAGATCCGTGTACTATAAATTTTAAAAATGCGGTTCCACAACTTTTGATCACAAGAATTTGCACACTTCAAACAAGAATATATATGCTTAGAACACATAGATTAAAACACGGATTTAAACACTGTTCAATAAATCCTAGATTAAAATTACATAGGTCACCATCACATAGTTCAACAAACAGGAATTTAAATATAGTTCATCAACAAAATAAATTTAAACTTGACCGATCACCGGCGAGGTGACGAGGAGGCGGTGGAGCAGCAGCGACGTTCACTAGTTGTCGTCGCTGGCGTAGAACTGGTAGTTTTGTCCCATTTTTTCCGGTACTCGGCACACTCCATCTCCTCCACCGTCGCGGTCCCAACGGAGTTGAAATTAGCAATCTCTACCGGCTCCTGCTCTGGGTGGATCCGCTTCACTTAGGGCTAGTTTGGTAGCAGGGGAAAAGCCCGGGATCCCGGCCTTTTCCCCGGGTGAAAAACCCCCGGCCGAATCTGGCCCGGGTAGCCCCACAGGCCCATTTGGCGCTCCATGTGGACAGGGAAATTCGGCCCTTCCGCGACGTTTCCCCGGGTTAGGGCTCCCCTAGTCGAGACGTCGGGAGGGAAAACCCGAGCTCGCTCGCTCGCTCACTCTCGCTAGCTAGGCGGCGGCGCGACGCCTTCCTCCGCGACCAGGAGCGAGGGGGAGACCAGGGCCGCTGTCATCCGGATCCGTGACGATCGCCCCCTCCCCTTCCACCTCCTCCGCCCCCGCGGCTGCGCCGGCGCCGCCGGAGACGCTGGTGGATTTTCCTCTTCCGACTACTCCACGCAGCTGCAGCAGGTCCACCAGATCCACCTCCACTTGGTTCGTGGATCTTGCACTCCTGCTTCTTGTTCTTGCACTCATCACCGTGGCCCCTTCTAATCTCAAGATGAACTTGCAGGCCCCAGATCCACAAGGCGCATCACAGCAAGGGTAGCGGGATCAGTAGCGGTGAGACATCTAATCTCTCGATCTTTTACTTCTCCACCTAGTGTTGGGTGCCGTTGGGGATTAACTGGTAGACGAGCATGGGGACCTCCACCTCCAGGCAGCACCCGTAGAGCTTCACGATGTTCTTGTGGTTGATCTGGGACAGGATGAGCGTCTCCCTGCCTCGTGAAGAGAGTGAAGGAGATCCCCTGCTTGTTGTTGCTGGACTTCTTCATCTCCTCGAAGACGAGCTGCCCGCCGTGCTGCCGGAAGTGCCGGGTCTTGATCACGGCGAGCCGCCGCTTCTCCTGGATCGCGTAGGTGCAGGACGTGCCCAGCGCCAGCATGACCACGCCGATGCTAACACCTGAATGAATGGATCTTTTCAGAGTTTGATCCATG
This sequence comes from Puccinellia tenuiflora, assembly GCA_012064385.1. Taxonomy (NCBI): domain Eukaryota; kingdom Viridiplantae; phylum Streptophyta; class Magnoliopsida; order Poales; family Poaceae; genus Puccinellia; species Puccinellia tenuiflora. The sequence goes on along the minus strand of QRDG01000941.1, from coordinate 103,908 downwards.
TAATTTTAGGACACGCGTGCACAGGGGAGGGGAATGCATCATGCATACCAATTGCGACTTGCCATAAAGTTCCAGATTTGTATTCTTCGCATGTTCCCCCAACACGAGCCAGGTCTAGTGTTGCTAGTAATGTATTAGCATGTTGTCTAGCATGCGCTGCTTATCTGTGATACGTCTGAACTCAATTAGTTGATGGTTTGCTTGCTGGATCTTGACATATATATGATTTTGTGATGATAATCTATGTACATGATGGAATCCGATGATCCGCTGTTTTCTTCCCTCTTTAACTAATTAAACCTGATGGAATCTGATGCTGGTTATATCTGAAACCTTACTCTCTGCTAGAATTAATTCTCAATTGTTTCTGCACCTATTTTCTTGGAATTAATTGATGCTGGTTATATCTTTGATAAATTATCAATTGCTTACAAATGTGCAGGAAATTCTGCCACTGCCTCATCCTCACCCTGGGCACCCTCTTTCTCTGGTCCAACGCATCTGCATTCATTAACAAGTGAGCTTGTTTTTTCTTTTTTCTTTAACCATCTATAACATCCAGAATCCATGATAATTTATGTATGGCAGAATCCATGTTGTTTAGTATTAACCTTGCTTCTGTTGTGTTGATCTTTCCTATTGTGTTTTGAAGGCACCTAGAGTAAGTTATAAACTTAAAGTAAAAATTAATCATAGTTGTTGTTTTTAGCAGCAAACTTAATCATTGGCATATAGTGCTTTAGTATACTAGTATGATGTTTCTATGTTTGTAATATGACCATGGGTACCACATAGCAATTCAGAGCACAGTACACTTCAATCATTCTAGCTAAATCTGCAGTTAGAAGCCAGCTTCCAAAAGACAGAGTTCTACCAGTCAGACCTAGAGCTAGCTTCCACATGCTAGTTAATTGATGCTTTGATAAATTCTTGCAATTAATTGATGCTAGTTGTATCTTTGATAAATTGTCATATCCTTGATTAAATTATTTTTGCTTCCAAATGTGTAGTATAAATTCGGTGTGGCTTTCTCTCCGGTGAATTCATTCTTTGACGAGCCTCCACCCTCTTGGGATCGTGTGAAAACTCCAAAATTCAGTATGTATCTTGTTCCTGGTTACTATTTGTTCTTGTTTGTGTATTCCTTGGCATATTAGATGCTTGTTCCTATGTGCTGCTATTTATCATTTGTTCCTGGTTGCACTGTTATTAAATTTTTCTTACTTAAATACTAGTGATGGGTTCTAGAAGGGATAAGATAAGAAAATTTCTGCTGCAAGAACAAGAAGAAGATGATGAACTTTTCTTTGTATTGGTTCCCGCTTTATACTCTGCTTTGTATGAAGAAAAAAGACCAGTCCACACATCTTCTCTAACCGGTGCTATGAAGGTTAAGGAGATACTAGAAGGACATGAGATTTGGTCTAAGGTTGAATTTCGTATGGAGCCTGAGATTTTTAGATCCATCTCAAATTATCTTAAAAGAGAGCGTCTGTTGGAAGGCACACCAATTGTAGGTGTAGACGAGCAGTTGGGCATGTTCATGTACATGATCTCACATAATGCTACCAATCAAGATCTACAAAAATACTTCCAACATAGTGCTGAAACAGTTAGTAGGAAGATGAATGAGATTTTCAACATAATTCCAATTATAGTCCAGAGATTTGTGAAGGTTCCAACTTCGCTCCAGCCCCACCCAAAAATTGTTTCGAACCCTCGCTTTTGGCCTTATTTTCAGGTGAACCACTCTACATCTATCTACTTTGTCAAAAACTTCTCCAAGCTTATCCATATTCATTTCTAAGCCCACCATGTTTGCTGTTTTTTAATATGCAGAATTGCATTGGGGCAATTGATGGAACACATATTCCCATTTCAATAGCTGAAGATATAGCTGCTCCATATAGGAATAGGAAAGGAACCCTTTCTCAAAATATGATGGTAGCTTGCGACTTTGACCTAAACTTCACATTTATTTCATGTGGGTGGGAAGGATCTGCATCAGATGCAGGGGTTCTCCGGTCTGCCATTAGCAGGGGGTTTGAAGTGCCCGCGGGAAAATTCTATCTTGTTGATGGTGGATATGGAAATACACAAACTCATCCAGCAATCATCATGGTACCTTAAACCCCTTCTCTTCCAGTCTAGACGGTGGTCAGTCCTCTACTAGTATGAATGTCCAAGGTGTGTCGAGAGGGGATGAGCTTGGACCTACAGCTAGTGCTAGCTCTGGACAGAAAGAAGAACCAGTGAAGAAAAGAAAGCAAAGTCAGGTGGCTCTAGTGCTTGAAGAATACATGGATTTCAGGAAGAAACAAACTCAGAAATTTGTTGAAGAGATGAAAGAACCAAAGGAAGATGATAAGTACTCCATTGCAAACTGTGTGGCTACACTAGAACCGATGGAAGTTCTTACAGTTGCAGAGAAAGCAAAGGCACTGCGGCTTTTCAAATGCGAGCTGAATCGAGAAATCTTCCTCAACACCAAGGATTTGAGTCTTCGAATTTTCTGGTTGAAAGATGAAATTGCTGCCATGCAGAAAACATAAGGTGCGTAACGATTTGTTGTCTTTCATGAATCCACATAGGATTTTCTGTAGGTTCTTGCAAAAATCTGAATGTTCAATAGAAAGAATCCTTGTAGAATATGTTTGTTAGATTTCTGGGAAAGTAATGATCAAACTGAATTATGTGATACTATTTGAGGATAGGTCATTTTGTTAAATATGTAAAGTTGTATCAAAACTGAACTTGTAAAAATTTTAAAGTTCAGTCAGTGCAGGTTTTGTTGTAAAATGCTACATTCTGAATGTTTATTTGATGCTTCTAGCTTACCTAGTAGTCTCAACCCCCAACCATAGCTTATTTGATGTCAGGTATGGGTCACCATAGAACCATAGTTATTTTAGAGACCAACTCAGGATATTTGCGCCAACTTCCGGAATGACTATCTGTATAACTCTGGAAGGGATGTTTGTCACCATGGATTTAGATACACGTCCATCTGTAGTAGCTTAACAATAATTAGTTATAGCGTGCAACTGAGAGTTGTCGGCCCTTGCTACTGCAGTTTTGTCTTTCCATCAAGATTGTTCTTTGTCCAGGATGAATGACAATGTACTAATCACATGTTTCTCTTGTGCAGTACGAGCTTGAAATCTGGAGAGTTAATATCAAGGGCATCGGAGTCAGAAATCATTGCAATATTGTGCTTTTTGGTTGAGAATTGGAGTCATGATACGGCTACTTGCAACTTATGAATTTCTTTTATCGAATGAGAGTAATGTATGGCAGTTTGAAAGCTAATACTTTTGAACATGTAATAACTGTTATATGCTACACTGATTCTTCTCGTCAAGTGTCAAGATGTGAATGCATGTGGCTTGAATGCTTTTACTTACTCCATTTGTGTTCAGAAATTATCTTTGTTATTTTTTCTGATTTTCTTGTTATTTTTTAAATATGTGATCTGACGATTTGATGTGTTGTCACATCTTATTTCGAATTTTCTGTATTTTATTTTCTATTTTTATTCCATTATTAATCTGTGGTTTTTGCAGAATTGAGTTATGCCTGTAAGAATTATATGTGGTATTTCAAAATTTTATACTAGACATATTGTTGAGGGTGTCAGGGATTTCCCTCCCTGATCCGTGCTACCAAATGAGCACAGGGATTTGGGAGATTTCCCCCGTCCAGAACCAGGGATCCCAGGTGCCCTTCGAAATTTCCTATGGGGATTTCCTACCCCGGTTTTTGCTGCCCTTGCAGCCAAATTAGCCCTTAGTGTTGCTCATCGCGCTCGTTGTCGCTTGGGAGCGGCGGATGGACACCTCCAGTTGCACCTCCTCCTCACGCGCCTCCTCTCGGAAGATGCAATCGTAGACATAGTAGTCAGTGGCGGTGGGTGGAGCCGGCGCTGCAGGGGGGGCGCCACCCACCTTGTCAGAGTCGGACTCTCCGACGGCTACAGTGGGAGCCGAAAGAGCGAGCAAGAGGCAGTGCGCGAGCTACCCGCCTCCTCATCGTGAGCACGCCGCGGTTCCAGCCATATGACGATAGAAGGGAAAATGGGTGGACAAAGAGGTAAGGAGAGTGCGGCAGTAGGTCGGCGGTAGGGAGGAGAAGGGGGGAAATGAAGATTCGGGTTACACTTTGGGCTGACATGCAGTATCTGATTCTGGTTCGGCCATATTTTTTACCCAATACCGTAAAACGACCGTGCGGAAACAAGAGCCTCTCCACTCCATGTCGAGTGGTTAGCTCATGATGCCCTCATGGGCATGTACGTAGCACCATGACGCACGCAGCGAACACGAAACAAACGCCAAGAGGAACCCGCAAAAGCTCCCACCTCCACCTACTCGATCAAAAGTCTAAATTAACACACGCCACACACACTGATTAACTGATAGACTGACTGCCGCGCCACAATCCCTAAGGTCGGACATGGCGGCCGCAGGATGGTTTCTCGTGTATCTCGGAGCCCTCGCCGTCGCTCAGTCATGCTGCGCCCTGACGGCGGCCGCGGCCGGCATGCCAACGCCGGCGTCATCGTCGTCGTCGCTGAACTGCGGCACGGTGACGTCGCTGCTGGCGGGCTGCGCGGCTTTCGTCAGGCGCGGCCCCGGCCCCGGCGCGGCGCCCCTGCCGGCGCCCGGCACGCCGTGCTGCGATGGGGTGGCGGGCCTGTACGCCGTCGCGGCGGACTCCGCGGACAACTGGCGGTCCGTGTGCCGCTGCATGGCCGGGCTCGTCAGGCAGTACTGGTCCAACGCCGCCGCCATCGCGGTGCTGCCGGGCCTCTGCGGCGTCTCGCCCGAGTCCACCGCCCACGCCGTCACCTACTGCACGAGGTACCAGCAAAAAATGCAGGCTACGTTTTGATTTCACATGGCGGCGTGGATGGCAATGTGTTCTGAAGCAGCTAGCAAGTACATACGGTAGTATAACTTCGACTCTCTCTTGCAGCACCCCTTGACGACATGCGCAGACACGGCCGGCCAACCAGGAGTCTCTGCAACCTGCTTCAGTTCGGAGTTCCCCAATTTTGTTCTTAGAGGGTCTGCTTAGTTCTTACAGTGTACCAACTAAGTTTGGTCTGTTTCTTCATTTCGTATGTCGTCATTGTCGTCTGCTTCGTTTTTTTTTTTGAGGGGATGTCGTGTGCTTCGTTTGCCCCGATTGATCGGTGTGGGCCTTCGTACGTCGTGTGCTTCACTTCCTCCCTGATCAATCGCGATCGCTGGGTGTGTGCCGGCCCAGTCAAGAGCCATCGATGATGCGGATAATTTACGGCTCGATATCGTATGAAATTATAGGAATCCATCGGTCCGTATCCGACAGACGGATATGATATTTCTGTTATCCGACAGATACGAATTATCCCGTTATTTTTCACGGATTATCCAAACTTCTCAATTAAAATAATTTGAGCAATTGAACCAACTGATCGGCCCAAATAACCAATTAGTCCATTAGCCGAATGACGGTCCTTATATATAATATAATATAAACCTAGTTCTCAAAAAAATAAATATATAAACCTAGTGTGACCACATCGTAATGTCATTGATCAGCTTGGTCGAATGCTACTAGTGTTTGACGAAGTGTTCTTTTTGCAGTTTGCTTCCATGACTATATACAGGAAGTGTCGGTGTGAGACGGTGAGAGTGATGAGTAGTACTCCCTCCGGTACAGTTTGCTAGGCGCACTTTAAAAATCATGCAATTCCAAAACTCCTCCTCACATTTTAGGCGTATTAGCATTAAATGCTGTTTGTGAACCAATCAAAAAGAATGGAGAGAGTTGATTACGGGATGGAGAGCCAATGAAATATCACCTAGGTCCTAGAGAATTCTCATGCGTGCCTTCCAAACCGTACCGGAGGGAGTAGCTAGCTTGTGTTGCACGGACGGCCGGACCTCGCCCAGTAGAAAAAGTCGCTGCCGGTCCAGTACAAGCCCAGTAACGAGCAAGCCACCAGAGGAGGGAGTTGGCCCAGGCCCAACTCCGAGCGCGGCCGCGGCAAAAGCGAAGCAATACGGGAGCTCCTATATTGCGCCCGTTAGCGACGCGATTGGCCGCGGCCGCTATTTCTCGCTCGTAGCGAGCTCTACTTCCGACTCGCCCGTTATATTTTTTTAGCGGGCCGGCCCATCAAGATGTCCTGAGTTCTTTTCCCCTTCAGTTCTTCTTCCATCCAGCCACTATTTCTTCCCCTTTAGTTCTTCGTTTCTGTTTTTTTTTCTTTTTTCGTAATTCTTCAAATCTGAACCTTTTTCAAAATTAACGTTTTCAAATACGAATATTTTTGAAAATATTCATATTTTCTTTTTTTGTTTTTCCTTGTTCTAATTTTTGTTTGTTTCTGTTTCAATTAATCCTTTTTTGGTAATTTTTAAAATATGAACCTTTTTCCAAAATTAACATTTTCAAATACGAATATTTTAAAATTTGAACCATTTTCAAAATAAACAATTTTATAATATGAACCATTTTCAAAATGAACAATTTTGAAATATGAACCATTTTGAAAAAATCTATTTGTAGTTCACCGATATTTTTGGTTCACTATTATTTTTGGTTGATCCGAGTTTTGTTTATTTTTGGTGTATTATTATTTTCGGTTCGACGACATTTTTAGTTCACTATTATTTTCGGTTCATCCGAATTTTGGTTCCTTTCCATTTCGCCGATATTTTTGGTTCATCCGAATTTTGGTTCCTTTTCGGTTCGTCGATATTTTTGGTTCACTATTATTTTTGGTTCATCCGAATTTTGGTTCCTTATTGGTTCGCCGGTATTTTGGTTCATTATTAGTTTTTGGTTCATCCAAATTTTGGTTTCTTTTCGGTTCGTCATATTTTTGGTTCACTATTATTTTTGGTTCATCCGAATTTTGGTTCCTTTTCGGTTCGTCGGTATTTTTGGTTCACTATTATTTTCGGTTCATCCGAATTTTGGTTCCTTTTCGGTTCGTCGATATTTTTGGCTCACTTTTATTTTTGCTTCATCCAAATTTTGGTTCCTTTTCGGTTCGCTGGTATGTTTGGTTCATTATTATTTTTCGGTTCATCCGAATTTTGGATCCTTTTCGATTCGCCAATATTTATGGTTCATCCGAATTTTGGTTCCTTTTCGGTTCGGCGATATTTTTGGTTCATCCGAATTTTGGTTCCTTTTTGGTTCGCCGATATTTTTTGGTTCATCGGTTTTTTTTTGTTCACCACAATTTTCGGTTCATCTAAAATTTTCTTTTTTTCCTTTTTTTATATTTTTCTAAATGTTAAGATAAAAAATGTTCAAATTAAAAAATTCTTTTTTAAATGTTCTGATTGAAAAAGTTTGAACTTTTAAAAATATTCAGAATTGATAATGTTTCATATTTTAAAAATGTTCACATTTGAAATTGGTTTATGTTAAAAAATAGAAAAGAAGTAAACAGCAAAGAAAAGATAAATAAATAAAGACGAAAAATAGAAAATGGGCCGGCCCAGGTCGGGGGAGCTGTGTAGTGTTGCGACGGCCCACGCGGGGGAGAAGTTTTGCAAGGGAAAAAAGGAAAAAACACGTACATTGGCCGGCCCATATGGAGGTGATGACCGGGGGAGTGCGCTCGAGCCGTATCTCCGACTCGCTCAAGGCGAGGTATAGGGCGACCCACGATTGGCTTTGGTCGCCTGAAGCGAGTAGCTTCATGGGCCGGTCTGGAGCGGTCCAATAAAAAAACTGAGTTTTTTCTCTTTTTTATTTTTTTAAATATGCTTTTAAATCCTAATAAATTTCACATCTAGATGTTTTTTAAAATCTGAACGCTTTTTGTATATGAACAAATTTTTGAATACGAACAAAATTTTGAATCTGAACAATTTCCAAATATGAACAAATTTAAAATTGAACAATATTTTAAAATGAACAATTTTTTAATATGAACAAATTTAAATTTGAACAATTTTTCAAAATGAACAATTTTTTAATATGAACAAATCTTGTGTTGGAACAATTTTCTAATATGAACAAATTTGAATTGGAACAATTTTGAAACGAACAAAATCTTGAATTGGAACAATTTTTGAATGTGAACAAAATCTTGAATTAGAACAATTTTCGAATATAAACAAAAATCTTAAATTTGAACAATTTTCGAAAATTGAATAAACTTTGAATTGGAACAATTTTCAAATATGAACAAAATTTTAATATGATTTTTTTAGAATATAAACAAAATTTAAAATTTGAACTATTTTCGAAACATTTTTTGAAAATCATAAAAAGTGAAAAAATATTTAAAAATAAAAATAAAAGAATGGAAAATAAAAAGTAAAAAACAAAAACGAAACAAAAGAAAAGAAAAAACGAAAACCGAAAAGAAACGAAAAAAGAAAAGAAAAGAAAAACGAAAATAGAATAGATAACAGAATAAGAAAGTAAAGAGAAAAAAGAAAAATCGGCCGGATGGGCCGGCCCATACGCAGCTTCCTTCAGGCGACGCTGGCGGTTTGAGTCGCTAACGAGCGATATATAGCATTTGCGGTATAAGTAAGGGGTCCTGGCGTGAGAAAGGGGTTGAACAGTTCAGAGAGACAAACCTGTTCCATATCTAAACAGCTACAGATTCTATACTCGAATTAGAGATCGTGAGCGTGTTCATGACAATTGGTATCCAGAGCCCCGATTCGATCCCTGGCCAACGCTTGATCTGTAATTCCGTCTGTGGTTGGCAGTGATTTTTCAAAAATCGCCGCCGTAAATCCTATCTCTCGGTCCGATCGCGTTGCCTGGTTCCGATCTGGCGCCACGGAAGAAGGCGACGGCGGTGGAGACCCAACTCTCCTCCGCCATGTCTACCGTCGAGGAGCAGCACGCGGCCACCAACAGCAAGCTCGACGACCTCATGTCGAAGATGGCGACCCTCTCGGGATGGATGGAGACGGTGAATGCGATGACGACGGATCTCGCGAAGAACACGGCCTCCCTCACTCTGCACGCGGAGGACACGGCGGCAATCACGCCGACCACCAACGTCGTGCGGATCGACACCAGCAACCAGCCCAACGGGCGCGGCTCGGCACATCTGGCACGGGGGCAGGACCCGGGGGTCACTCGACCTCCCGATCCTCCTCCCGCCACTGGTACGATTACTCATGCCCCTCACCTGTTCGATCGCGAGTCTGATTCAGGAGCGTGGCGACCAGGCACTCATCACCACTGTAGTCACCGCACCTATACACCTAAGATGGACTTCCCTAAATTCGATGGGGAGGATCATCAACTCTGGATTGATAACTGCGAGCTGTACTTTGAGATATATGGAGTGTCGGAACACATGAAAGTGAAATTTGTGGCTCTGAATTACATGATTGGCAACGCAAGCTCTCTGGTTGCGGACCATGTAGTAGTGCCGCAAGTTTTTTCACTGGCCCGATCTGTGCAATGCTGTCCTAGAGCGTTGGGGCAAGAGTAAACACACCTTTCTCATGCGGCAGATGCTTGTGTTTAGCCAAACCACCACAGTAGATGCTTACACTGTCAAGTTTAACACCCTTAAACACCAACTTCTAGCAGAGGATCCCTACACGAGTGAAGTTTTCTTTGTAGAACGATACTTAGCTGGTCTTCGTCCTGATATTCGTACTGCTGTTGTTTTACACTGCCCTGAAGATGTAGATACTGCGAGTCTCTTGGCTACCTTGCAGGAAACCGAGCTCGAGGCAGACAAGACCTTGTCACAGGGGACAAGTTTAAGCAATCACATATGACATACAAGTACAAAGTGAGCCATCGTTCTGAAGAGCACAAGAAACCTGACACACCTCGCTGGGATGACAAGCTTGAAGCATTGCGCACTTATCGCAAGTCCAAGGGTCTGTGTTTTACTTGTGGAGAGAAGTGGAGCCGTGCTCACAAGTGTCCAGCGCAGATTCCACTGCATGTTATGGAGGAGCTGATTGAAGTGTTGCAGTCTGACGAGGATGATGATAAAGTGTCACACCACAGCGCGTCGAGGTCAGACAATGACTTCATGCTATTGGCTCCCATAGCAACACTGCCTGCACAACGGCAGCGTCGCACTATGCGTCTGCACGGTATGGTGGATAAACAACACATCTTAATTTTGGTGGATTCTGGAGCTAACACATCGTTCATCAGCACGGAGCTGTCAGAGAAATTGCAATGCCAAACTGTTGATTCCCCGCCGGCTCGTTTTGTTGCGGCGAATGGCGCACCACTCGTCAGTGCACAACGGGTCCCGGCTTTACAGTGGTTGTGCCAGGGACATTCTTTTACCCAGGATTTCCAAGTGTTACCACTGCCATGCTATGATATGATTTTGGGAGCGGATTGGCTTGAGACTCACAGTCCTATGTGGGTGCACTGGAAGAAACGTTGGATGCGTTTCACGCATAACAATAGGCGTATCAGATTGACAGGCATTTCTGATGAGCAGGAAGCATGTCGACCAGTGTCAGCGGCTAAATTGCATGGCCTTCTGCGCCGCGGGGCCATTGTGGAATGTGTCCAGGTTCAGCCAGTACATCAAGAGCATGACCTGCACTCGCTGTCTGACTCGCAAGCTGTCGAAGCAATACCAGTTGAAGTACAAGCGATCCTTGATGAGTTTGACTCGTTGTTTGGCAACCCAGTGAATCTTCCGCCAAGCCGTGACTGTGATCACCGGGTTCCACTTGTGCCGGGGGCTCAACCAGTGAACGTGCGGCCGTATCGTTACGCACCCCATCAGAAAACTGAAATTGAGAAGCAGGTCCAGGCGATGCTTGACCATGGGACAATTCGTCGTGGTGCCGGTCCGTTCGCGTCTACACTACTGCTTGTGCGCAAGAAGGATGGGACCTGGAGATTTTGCGTGGATTATAGACATACTCACCGTCAAGAATAAGCATCTATTACCACTGGTCGACGAACTTCTTGACAAACTGGCGGGAGCGAAGTGGTTCAGCAAATTGGATCTCAGCTCCGGTTACCATCAAATTCGCATGGCGGCGGGTGATGAGCACAAGACGGCTTTTCGTACACATCAGGGATTGTATGAATTTCTGGTGATGCCCTTTGGACTCACGGGAGCACCCGCCACATTTCAGGGTGTCATGAACCAGATCTTCGACAAGCTTCTCCGCCACAGGGTGCTTGTATTCATGGATGACATCCTGGTGTACACACCGACCTTGGAGACGCACCTTGTCCTTCTCCGGGAAGTGTTCATTATTCTGAAGTAGAATCAGCTGATGATTAAGCGATTGAAGTGTCTGTTCAATCAATCGCGCCTGGAATACTTGGGACACGTGATTGGGGGTGAAGGGGTGGCAACGGATCCGGAGAAGATTCAAGCAGTTCAGAAATGGCCACAGCCGCGCAACTTGAAGGAATTACGAGGCTATTTGGGATTCACAGGTTATTATCGCAAGTACATCAAGGACTATGGAATTATCAGCCGGCCACTCACAGATATGCTGAAGAAAGAAGTCCAGTTTCAGTGGACGCTGACAACAATCAAAGCATTCCATACCCTGAAGGCGGCACTGGTAGCGACGCTGGTTCTCGCCTTCCAGATTTTGCGCAACCTTTCGTCGTGGGTGTTGTGCTGATGCAAAAGGGTCGGCTGGTCGCATATCTGAGCAAGTCGTTGTGTCCCAAGAATCAAGCCCTATCAACGTATGAAAAGGAATGTTTGGCAATCCTCCTGGCTGTCGAGAAATGGCGTTCCTATTTGCAGCAGCAAGTGTTCACAATTCGAACTGATCAGAAGAGTTTGCTCCATCTGAGTGAACAACGGCTGACCACGGGGATGCAACACAAAGCCTTTGTGAAGCTGATGGGGCTGAATTACAAAATTCAGTACAAGAAAGGAATAAGCAATGCGGCTGTTGACGCTCTCTCACGTTGCACGCACGGAGATGTTGTGTTGGCAATCTCTGCAGCAGAACCAACTTGGCTGCAAGTGTTGACTGCTGGGTATGTTGATGATCCAGCTGCGCTTCATCTTCTGACAGAATTGAGCCTCCAGAAGACAAATGGCAAAGGGTTCACTCTCGACAAGGGAGTGATTCGATTCAAAGGGCGTGTCTGGGTAGGTAAGAACACAATTGCACAACACCATATCCTGCAATCGTTACATGCCAGTGGCATTGGGGGACACTCAGGTGTGTTGGCAACATATCAACGAGTGAAACGCATGTTTGCGTGGCCGGGTCTGAAGCAGGACGTGCAGGCATATGTCAGTGCCTGTTCTGTCTGCCAACAAGCAAAGGTGGAGCATGTTCGACTGCCAGGCCTTCTTCAACCTTTGCCGATACCACCGTTTCCTTGGCACACGGTCAGCCTGGATTTCGTTGAGGGACTGCCGAAATCACAGGGTTTTGATGTGATTCTCGTGGTAATTGACAAGCTGACGAAGTACGGGCACTTCCTACCTCTTAAACATCCTTTTACAGCCTTGCAAGTGGCACAGCTGTTCCTGGACAACATCTACAAGCTCCATGGACTACCTCAGTGTATTATCTCGGACAGGGACAAGATTTTCACGAGTGCTTTGTGGCAGGAACTATTCAAGTTGACCGACATGCAGTTGATGATGAGCTCAGCGTACCACCCACAAACGGCCAGAAAGAGAGATCGAATCAATATTTAGAGGCATTCTTGCGCTGTTCTACTCATGCATCTCCAGCGCAATGGGCAAAATGGATGCCGCTAACTGAATACTGGTATAACACCTCCTTTCACTCTGCTCTTCAACGTTCACCTTTTGAGACACTATATGGCCATGTTCCTCGTCATTTTGGCATTCCGGATGCTGCTGCAACATCCACCACGGAGTTGGAAACCCTTCTGCGCAACAGGAAAACAATGGTGGCCTTACTCCAGCAGCAATTGTTGCATGCGCAGGACATGATGAAACGTCAGGCCAACAAACACCAGTTTGAGCGTGCATTCAAGGTGGGCGACTGGGTTTATTTGAAGTTGCAACCGTACATTCAAACATCCATTGCTCGTCGGAGTACGCAGAAATTGGCCTTCAGGTTTTATGGACCCTACAATATTATAGCAAGAGTGGGTGCCGTGGCTTACAAGTTGGCGCTACCTGAAGGAAGCCGCATCCACGATGTGGTGCATGTGTCCCACCTAAAGCATCATCTGCCACCACAACAATAGGTGAGTGATGTTAATGCACTGTTTCTTGTTGATCCAGAGGCGATGCTGCAACCATTGTATGTGGAGGCGTGGCAGGTCATCCAGCGCGGCGGGGTGGCCGTATCGGAAGTGAAGGTGAGCCGGGACATTACCACTCCTTCGACGACGACCTGGGAGGACGAAGCGGCTCTGCGCTACTGCTTCCCCACTGCACTGGCTTGGGGGCAAGCCAGTTCTCAAGGGGGCATGTCACGGCCCAGTACAATCCCAGTAATGAGCAAGGCACCAGGACGCTAGAGGAGGGAGTTGGCCCAGGCCCAACTCCGAGCGCGGCCGCGGAAACATAAAGTGAAACAGTATAAGTAAGGGGCCTTGGCATGAGAAAGGGGTTGAACAATTCAGAGAGACAAACCTGTTCCATCTTGTATCCCAATTTGTATCTAAACAACTACAAATTCTATACTCGAACTAGAGATCTTGAGCGTGTCCATGACAACTTCTTCCCAGTCGCCCGACGAGAGAGGGAAGAGGAGAGCCCGTTCGTTCCCCGCTGCCACTACTCACCGCCACTGCTCGCCGTTCCCCGCCGCAAAACAGGAGAGAGGAGAGAAGGCACCAACCACCTTTCGCCGATCACCACCACCAGCTGCCCGCTCGCCGTCGCTACGGCCGATAGCCACCGCCAGGTAGAGTGTACTGCTAATATCGTTTGCATGTTGCATGCAGGACCTTCGTAGGTTTTTAAAGGGAGCGCCTAGGGCTCAGTCGACTGAGATCTAGTTAAATCTCAGTCGGCTGACGTCACCGCACGTCGGCCTCCTTCTTCCTCGTCTTCGACGACCTCCACCCTCGCAACTACCGCCGGCCTAACCGCCTTCCTCCCCGCCCGCAGCCGGCGCGCCTGGCCGCCCCGCCCTGCCCCGAGCTCCTCTTCTGCCGGTCTACCACCGTCCCGGCCATCCCTCTAAACCGGCCCGCCTTCTTCCGACACCGACGACTCCCCGCACCCTCCAATATAAGTTTCATGCTTGCCTTCACCGCCTCCGCCGCGGCGAGCCGCGTCTCCGGCGGCTCCGGCTCATTCCATTCTCGTCGCCCGCCTGCTGCCGACTCGGCTCCGTCGCGAGGAAGAAGAAAGGTGGGGGGAGGAACAAGGATTGCACGAATCGTGAGGATAGATCAGACAGTGGAGGAGGTGACTGAGAACTACTTAGGTCTAAGGCAATCGATTTCTAACAAAACCGGTTTTTAAAATAAGGAAAATGCTTCAAATATGCCGACCTAGGCGATGAAATCCTAGGCCTCCTCGAGCGAACAACGCTCGCGTACCTTCCATCTGTAGCACTGCACGGCCAGACACGTATTTCGTGATTTCCTTACAACAAACACGTATTTTTTATTACGAAATCATACGTCAGATGTTGCAAGGTTTTCTGGGTATTTTGCAAGTTTGTGTTTTCCCCCGTTTTTCAATGATCTTTTTAGGTGCTTTTCCAAATGATGCAAACACATATATTTCTGGTTCCCATCACTTGTGTTATTTGTTTAAATAGTTGGTGATTTGTGTTGCAACATTAATCTACGGCAAAACATTTGTTGCTTACCTAATCTTTAATTGCTTCAAACACTTTTTTGTTGTTGTAATCGTTCATGATTTTTGTTGAAATATGTGACGATTTTTTGTTGCTAATGAATATGTAGATTTTTTATTGCTCAACCACTTTTTATTGCTGCAAACATATTTTTTTGTAATACTTGTTTGTGATTTTTGCTGAAACGATTGGTAATTTTTGTTGCAAAGTAATCTACAACAAAAGAAATATTGTCTAACCACTTTTTTTGTAACATTACCTTCTTCGAAATGTTGCCACGGTTTGTTCAAATAGTATATTTTCTTGTACACTGGTTGTTGATTTTTTTGTTGTAGTACTCAGAATTTGTTGTGATACTGAGGTAAATTGCACGGTGAATTTTTTATGTAAATATCGGGAAGATCGGGGACAACGTGAATACCCCTTCACTTAACTGGAGTTGTTGTGTAGTGCGGTGTAGCGCCCCGACCCCGGAATTATACAGAGAGGCTATGTAACTCATAGGCTATGCTACACAATCGAAGGACATGGAATTACCGCTCCCACGCAACACATCGATCATGCCATAAACACTGTCATAGCTATCAATGTATAATAAAGAGATCAAGACTTGTGGAACAACTAGCACATCACAGACTCTACGACACAAAAGTTCATATAGCAACTCATATAGCGAGAAAGATACAAATTACACAACAGGGGGTCACCGACCCAACATTACATCATGCAGAAGTGAGGTAATTGTATAATACAACAAGATCCAAAAATATGGCCTAAGGGGCCTACAGATAAACATAAACCCAGCCAGCTTGTTCCGAGACGTCCCAAGCTGCCACCTGGGAACCCCAGACTACTCGTTGATGTCCACGAAGAACCCACCTGTCTGCTCGGTGTCGTCCTCCTCTGAAACAAGTAATAATCAACAAGGAGAGACTGAGTACGACGTACTCGCAAGTTTAGTAGGGTGATATAGGCCCAATGATGACAAGGCTCTAAAGCTGTATAGTATTCGTTTTGCATAAAGCTAGTTTTCATTTAAAAAGATACAAAAGACCCAAGGCATCGACTACTCAGAATGTTTTTTCATAAAGGGGATAAGATAGCAACTTTCATCTTCGGTTCACCTTGAACCAACTTGTAGTCAGAAACCACTCACCTCCACCAAGGCACTCCCTCGAATCACCCTCGAGGAAATGAACCTTTTAACACACGTTGAGTTGCAACCTCTAGCTGCCAGATTTTAGTAATTATGTTCAGATTCTCTATGGTCTCGTATATCTGTTCCCAAGTCGTCCATAACCGCGGACACGGCTTTTCGAAAAGATTAAACCCTGCAGGGGTGTACTAATTTACCCATTGGTACTGTCCGGCTCGCCAGATTAGCTCTCTTCCGGGGAAAGCTGGCAAGTGGGCGCAGTTAAACCTTTACCTCGCATGAGACTATCCAAGAGTCATCTGTGGCGTCAGGACAAGTTTATCCAGCCTATTTCAGCCCCTGCCCCATCACCACGTCCTAAACACCATCATCCTCATCGTTTCTTTTTCCACCCACACACTCATAGGCAAATGGAAATAGCAAACTAGCGGACCCTTGGATACGCCCACATAAGTTATTTAGTTACAGATGATTCCATATGTCCCCACCGTTGGTAGCACGCTCAGTCTTGGTTCTAGAGATAAGAACTCGCACCTAGGGGCAAGAATGAGGCAAAACACCATCCCCGATGGCAACTCATCCAAGCCTTTTAAGCAATTTAATTATGTACCACAAGTAACCAACATGTCCGAACATTCCATCAACATCATAATTATGGAATTTCATCACCAGACAATATAGCAATTGACTAAGCATGGCTAAGCATAGCTAAGCATATATATACAACAATTATATCTTTATCTCAGGCCAACACCTCAAACCTATGGTTCATATGAGGGGAAACATGTGATGGTTTAGGGGACCATGCATATCATAGGATACTCTATATCTTGTCCAAAAATTGACATTGGAATCGAATGCAATATTATGGTGGATAAAATAGTTGTATAAAATAGTAGCATGCTAGATGCCAAGAAGGTTTGGTTATCTCTTGCCTTGTTGACGGGGGCGTGTAGTACTGCTCGTCGAGATAGGTAGGGGAACCCTCGACTCCGAAATCTATCGATACCCAACAATTAGTGGCGGAGCCAAGGCCCGGCTAGCCTGGGCAGCTGCCCGGGCTCCCACGGTGCACCTCCTTGGAATTTTTGTACTCCAATTAGTAATTTATTTGGACAAAAGCTGCTAGCTTAGCTGCACTCACTGTCTTGCCCAGGCTCCAATCCTGAGCTTGCTCCGCCACTGCCAACAATCATAGAAGAACAAATAAATAACAAGAAGACAAGGTGCAATGCACAATCATGATGACATGTCAAATTTATGCAATGATATACCCATATGATTTAACCAACAATATTAAATGGAGTGCCAAATAATTAGTGCAATTATTTGGAAGCAACCCCATATTTAACTTAATTGTCCAAATTGCTTATAAATTATTATATTACTAAACAGTGGCTTAAATATGCATGAACATGACATGAATCGATAGTTATTGTTCTTTTGATCGTTTTGGTACTTTATTTGAAATTTTCCAATTATCGATGAATAAATAGCGAATTAAATAATTATTTGGGATTTAATTCTTTTAACCAATTAAAGAAATAACAACAAAGGAAAATTTGTGATCATTATGTGATATTAGCATGGTTTGATAGCATTTGAAATGCTGATCACTTTGATATTTTATTCACAATTTTTTGGTTAATTATTTATCAAGTTATGATTTTTACCGAATTTGTTATTAGTTTTGCCATTTTTGTATTTCCTAGATAAAGGCAAAATATTCTACTCAAAAGAGCATGGCAATGTTACCAACAGGTAGGTATTGTTTTTAAGAACAATTTGATATTTTATTTGCCAAAATTGGAGCAATAATTAATTAGTTAACATTTCTTTTATTTTATTTCCAAAAAGAAAAACCAAAACACAAACAGGCCGGCCTCAGGTTGGCCAGGCCGGCCCACAGGCCGGGCACAGGCCCGAAGCAACCGGCCTACAGCCGGCCCAGACCGAGCGTCCATGTCGGGTTGGTACCCGAGGCTGTCGGCCTTTTGGCCGGCCCAGACCGGGCTCCAGGCCGGGCACTCGCCCGAAGCATCCGGCCTCCGGCCGGCCCAGAGCATCACCAGGCCGGGCGCATGGCGGCGTGCGGCGTGCGGTGACCGACGGCGACAGTGCGCGGCGACGAGAGGGAGAGGGGGAGCGGGAGGAGGTCAAATCGTATGCGGAGCTCACCCGTGTGGTGTTGGAGCGGACGGCGAGGGTCGGGGTGGCCTGACAGCGACACGCGTGTGCTTGACGGAGCTCGGCCGGTGCGGAAGGGGGCGATGGCGTGCCCGTGGTAGAGGGCTTCCCGGCTCGATTCCGCCGGTGGGGAGGGAGAGGCGGACGCGGCGGAGGCTCCTAACGGCTTCGATCTACGCGGGGCGGCTCCAGACGACGGCGATTCAACAACGGGCGCGAGCTCGACCACGGCCAGGTCGCGTGAGCGGAGGGAGAGGAACGGGAGCAGGTGAGGGGAGAAAATGGGGAGGAATGGAACGCGGGGGAGCAGGTGAGCGCGTCGTGTGCGTCCTTGGCCACGAGGGCACGGCGACAGCGAGTGAGCGCGGCGGCATGGGCAGGGCGGCATGGCGCCAGTGCGCCCTGTCGCCACAGGAAGAAGAAGAGAAAAGAAAAATTGCGAAAACCCCCTGTCTTCATTTAAGAATCTTTGCAAACAGGTCCAGCAGCACCTTTAGTGATTTAATTTTGGCACTTAAACATTTTTATAAATTCTATAAAAAATTCAAATAGGCTTCCCATATCATTTAGAAGCTCCACTAAAATTGGTGCTCCAAAATGAAATGTTTTGAGCAACATTTGTTCACAGGATTTAATTATGGTCATTTTTGATAATTTCCAAAATGCATTTACTTGGAGCAATTAAGCATCTTCAAAAATAATGAAAATATTCATGGAGGCTCCCAATATAATAATGAAGCTGTCCATAATTTTATTTTGAAATTTTTACAAGTTGAACTTGGATTCAAAATTTAAAGTTGTTTTGAACCAATTTTGAATTCTCCAATTTTTATTTCTTTGCTTGGCAAGAATTTGCTTTTGACAAAATTTATAATTGGATCATTGGAACTTCCTGGACAAATTGGAAGTTCATAATTATTTGTTTGCCAAGTTGAGCAAAAGCATTTGGTTTGGAAGTTTGGGAGGGTTTTACTTCCCCCTTTTTAATTGGTTTAAGATGTGGCTTGATAGAAGTAGAAATTTCAAATGCATGCCATGATGCAAACATGAATGAAAAAGTGGAAAAATTATTCGTATTTTTCAGTATCAAACTGGGGCTGTTACATGCGGGTTGTTCTCTAAAAAAATCAGGGACTAAGTGTAAAAATATAACGTGCCTGATTATGTTCGTTGGATGACAATCCAATGACTCTAGAAATGGAGCTAGGTTTGACAATCCTAGATCTACCTGCGGGCTAACGTCCCCTTAAATAAGGCACTATCATGATCTCAGTCTGAAGAATGATTTTGACCTTTGAGTTATTACATATTTAGCTTACAAATGTATACTTATTGATGCATCCCTGAATTCATGGCGCTAGTATTTTAGCAATAACATAATTCAGAGTTGATACATTTATGTTGAAAGTTCGCTATTGTGTTCGAAGATGATGATGTATTAAAAAAATGGCTACACCCTGCGTCGGCGTCCTCAATAGCACGCGTCTGGCACCGTTGCTGAACGGTTTATTGGGACCACGACTGGAGATGCTCTGAATGTGTTTTGCAGATTTAGAATGATTATGGTTTTTTCCTTCAGTTGCAAAGTGACCCGCACGTCTCCCTACATACACGACCAAATGGCTGTATTTGAGGCGACGACCAAGGTTAAGCCCTATCCACCACCGTCATCTACACCGTTTTCGCACGTGAATCGGTAGGTCTCCGCCTCCTCTAGTTATCGCTCTAGCGGTAAGAGGGGGTGGGGACCTCGAACCTGTGGTATTGGAAAATCCCTAATGTTAGAGTAATATTTTGTTCTCCATGGCGGCATTGATGAGGTGGTGGTAACAACGACACATTGGAATAAGGTCTTTCTGGCCTCTCCCTACCTCGTCAATGTTTCTGACGTTGTCGAAGGGCCAGTGAGGGTATACGATGCATATCTGTTTGTTTGGGTCCTGTTAGTTGGTGTGTCCTTCAAGGGGATGTCGTTCGCTATGTGGTGTGACATATTCGATCTCTTCATTCGTTTTGGTCTGTGGTAAGGTTCGGTTTCTTCAACCCTCTGGATTGATGGTGAAGGATTGCAAACCAATATTGTTTGAGGTGCGTCCCCACCCGATCAATCTACGATTTATTAGAGCTCATTGTTCACGACAAGTGGATATTACGGTCTTTAAAGTCTTGCTTGATGAGGGCGTTTCCACGTGCCCCAATCTTTTCCCGCTTGTTTAGTCCATGTTTCAAGCTCCGTCAGCCGTCAAATAATCAAATGAAGAAGACGACCATGATGATTTTCAGTGTATTTTTATTTGTACCGACCGTGTTGCGTCGGGTCGTATCTCCTGTGCACAATTTGTTATGCAGATATAAAGATGTCTTTGGTTGTCTTTTCTCAAAGAAAAAAAACTGTATTTGGGTCTGCTTAAACTATCCGTTATCTTGGGTGCTGTCCTCTCCGCCCCACCTTGCCGTCCCCGCTTCCAATCTCCACAAACCAAAAACTCCACCGGGGAAAGGGAAAAGCCATGGCGATCTCCAGCTGGAGCACGCGCCTCCTCCTCAGCCCCTGCCGCCCAATCCTGAACCCTAGCCGCAGCCGTATCTCCTCCCTCACCACCGCGCCCCACGACTCCGCGTCCCGGCGACGCCAGTGCCTCCGCCTGAGCCGCCCACCCCATGCGTACATCTCGGCGCCCGCGCCCGGCCCCGACGCCTACCAGTCCCCCTCCCTCGACACCGCAGAGGCGGCCGCCGATGTGGCCGCCGCGATCTCCTCCACCGACGCCGTCACCTGGGCCGGCGTCTGGGCCCTCCTGGCGCCCCACAAGGCCCGCCTAGCCATCTCCCTCGCCGCGCTCCTCGCCTGCACCACCTGCACCCTCTCCATGCCGCTCTTCTCAGGTATACATACATATATACGCTTCAGACCTTCAGCTCCCAGTCCCAGGTGTAGGTGGATCCTGGCCTGTTTCTGAAATGTGGTGGTGGTTGGATGTTCTGGCAGGGAGGTTCTTCGAAACCCTGATAGGGAGGGGGTCCGAGCCCCTATCAAGGCTTCTGTCCAAAATTGCTGTGTTGTATACGCTGGAGCCGGTATTCACCATAATATTCGTGGTCAACATGACTGTGATCTGGGAGAAAGTGATGTCGAGATTGCGGAGCCAGATATTTCGGAGGATTCTGATCCAAAAGGTAAATGGATGAACATAAAGCTGTATTTTCTGCAGCCAAGTGCCACTGTACCACTAATGTCTCAGTGGTTAGAAATTTGAAAATTCCTAAAGAGCTAGTGATTTCAGTTTGTATGCAAATATGTAGATTGTCCACTAATGCTGCCGGCAGTTGATCAACATTGCTGTGTTACTTTAAATGTTTTAATCCACAGTTGTGAAATTATTCTTAGCATTATGATGAAATGGTTTGTACATAATATTGGTTAGGCTGAACCAGCTCTTTGTACATTTGTACTGCAGTATACTTTGCACTTGCAAGTGGCAGCAATTTAGTTGCACGTCTTTTCTGTGGAGTGAACTATCCTTTAGGCATTGTACACGATGAAGTTCTAAACAATGTTAATTTTTTTCCCTCAAAAAAAAAAAACAATGTTACTCCCTCCGATCCATAAAAAGTGTCGCCCACTTACTATAAAGTTTGTACTAACTTAGTACAAAATGAGCGACACTTTTTATGGATCGGAGGGAGTAATTGTTTTGGCCGAGCAGTCAATTAAGGCTTAGCTTGTGTTTGCTGAAATGTGTTGCGCTGCTAATAAGCACAAGTGTATGCTGATGTAATGTGATATTTTCATGTGTCTATAGCTTCCCATATTCATATTTTATTATATTAAATGGTAATAAATGTTTTTCATTTTTGGTTCTTTTGCAGATGGTATTTTTCGATCGTCACAAGGTACCGATTGCCATATAATGTTCATATTATTACTTAGAGAAAAGTATGTAAATCGTAAAATACATGTTTCCCATGCAATTCAAAATTTGAGTACTGCTAAATAATACAGTGAATGAATTTGTTAAATTCCATTTGTTCATATGACTTTAGGTTCAGGTTCAGGTTGCATGTTAAATTTTGACATGTGGCGATTCTGTTATGAAAGTGATGGAATTAAATTTAGGCTTATCGGTGTGAATATATTGAAGAATAGTACATGGTCTAGTGTGGATAAATAAGAATGACATTTCAGTGAAAAAAGGCTAGCGAGCTAATGTTTCATGTGGTTTATTACTTTATCTGTTACACATTTTGTGAATGCATCTTCTAAAAAACATGAAATATCTTGCTTCTTTGTGTTTTTTTATCCTAGTACAGCGGCATTGATTTAGTTTGGTCGGTCCAAAAATTATTCTGCATACTCTTTCATAGAAAGGTATACTTCCTCTTGAAATTATGTAAATCAAAAGATGTCTTGATGGATGCACATATTTTTCTGAGTTCTGACAAACTAGTTAGTAGATGGTAGATGCTAAGTAGTCATTCAATTACTTCATCGTTAGACCATGATGTTTTTTGGATTTGTGTTACTTAACTTTAGTGTCAATCATAGACACTTAGTTCTATGTATGTTCCATGAGAGCATAGGAGAGTGATGCTGTATCTCTGTTATTGTCTCAAACAATTGGCAATTATTGGTCTGCTTCTTGTCCTGATGCAAATATCTTTTGATGGCAGGTGGGCGAGTTAACTGGTTTGTTGACATCCGATTTGGGCTCTTTGAAGGGTGTAGTAAGTGACAACATATCGAGAGATCGTGGGCTAAGGGCATTCTCTGAGGCAAGAAATTTTACATTATGAGAATGTAAGCTTGATGCTGCTAAATGCTAAGAGCTTGATCAGTATAATTACATAATCTCTCAGGGTGTAATGCTCTTTAAATACTGACTTCAGTTCTAATCATCGTTAACCTGTATATCATATACTTGACTAATTTAGCAATCATATTACTTGCATTCTATTTCATTCCTGATGGTCTTATAAGCACAATTTTCACATTTTTTCAGATCACTGGTACACTGTGTATACTTTTCGCATTATCCACTGAGCTTGCTCCTGTTCTAGGACTCCTCATAGTCTCGGTCTCCGTTCTTGTTGGTAATTTTCTAAAAGCTGTCCGTGCCACTAGGATATGTCCTTTGGTTTTCATATGGCATTTCCTTCAGATAGCTGGAGTGACTTCCATCATTCTGAAACCTTACAACATGTTTGAAAGATAAGCTGTTATTTGTTGTAAAGAACTGCATTAGGTGTGACCTAATTATGGAGTCTGATCCCGTGTATCTTGTACCCTTTCACGATTTTTTTTTTTGAATCCCTGAAGAGAATTTGAATATAATCCTGGTACTAGCTTTTAAGGTAACCGATGTCTTGAGGAATATTACATCATATACTGAAAATCTTAACTGTCCACTGTGTTTAGCTAATTCGAAAATATTTTCTGTTTATGTGTTCCGGGCGAGTTACCCGAGTTTTTGTTGGAATCAGGAATTATCAAGTGCCAACTTATTATGCATTGAATTATTTGATCTGTTTTAAGACAGCCATGAGACGACACATGACTTTGCCAAATGAATAATCGTTTTCTTTTCATGTTTTATATAGAGTTATATTTTGTTGTTGATGCCTTATGTTTTATAGATCGTCACCACATTTTATATACTTCCGAGATTTGTATGTCTTGAAAATTTAGTGTTCTAGGCATCCGGATTAAATAATTTTGAATATTTTCGTCAAGATTTTTTCCCTAGGATTAAAAGTGCGATCAGTTTTTGTTTCACAAGGTCTGATAAATAAATATATAGTGTCCTTCAAAAGAAATGCTTTATGAAGTGATATTTTGTGTTCTTTGGCATATCTATAGAAGTTTTACTTATTCTTTGACATGGTAGTATTTTTAACCAGCTATTTTCAAGAGGTCAACTGTCCCCACCTTTAAATCTTATGGAATTGTCCAAGCACATATATCAGACTGCGCGTCAGAAACATTTTCAGCCATCCGTACTGTGAGTGCCATTCTGTTGTCAAATTGCTCATTTGCACGTTCGTTGAACTACAAGTTTTTCATTCGTTTATGTGACTGAAGATTGTCTCCTCTGTTCTGATAGACACATGTTTAACTGTTTGGATTATCGTTGTTTAACTAAAAAATACACATGCAGGTTAGGTCATTTGGTGGTGAAAAACGACAAATTTCAATGTTTGACAATTTGGTATGTCTCATCACCTGCACACTTTTTTTTCCATGGAAACAATATGGGAGGGCACTAATGAGGATGATATATAAAACAATAGATAAAAGTTTCAGATTAGAAAGAGGATCCAAATGGAAAGTAGAACCGATAGAGTAGATGAATTTCTCAATTTTCGTTAACTGATGTGTAGTATAAACGCTGTGACGTTCTATTAATGGTTCTATATGTTGGATACAAATTACAGATTTCAAAGAAAGGATCCAAACGAAAATTGCAAGCATTAGAAAACGACTTTCTCAATGTTTATTTCTCAAATATCTAGCAAACCCTGTGGTCACGAGCCGCCAGCGATACCAAACCCTAGACCTCCGGCCACCTCTCCCCTCTCCCCCGTCCTGCACCCTAGTCGTCGAGAACCTATCCTATTTTTATAGTGCGATGGCTTGCTATTCATGGATGACCAGCCGACCATGGCGGTGGAGCCTTCCCCCGCGCCTGTGGTCTCCCCCACAACTGTGTCGCTGCAGCCCTGCTCCTGCGCCTGCTTTGATGGGTGGTCGAGCTTTGCAGACACCGTCTGCCCTCCCCCTCTTCAGCTGTGCGTCCGGCAGGAGGCTGCAGGTAAAGCGCCTCCACCAGGCTACTTTTCAGGTCCACCATCACGCTTATAAAAAAATTACAACCACTTCCACAAAAATTAAGTTCTATTTCACACATTTTCAGGATCATGCGTAGAAATAACTCATTTTTTTCGCAGGAGAATAGCATATAGTATTTGTTTCATATCATGTCAATAGTCCTGCAATTCTGTGAAGTTTACTCCTTAGTTCTTGATTGCTCACCAAGGAATATGTAAGGAACCTTTCTTTACTTTTTTCTTGCCGCCTATGGTGTACAAAATTTCTTGGAATACCCAAGTTTACCGTGTAGCTAATACACAACTGAACTGATCTTAGTATCTAACCCAAACCTCACCGAACTTCCCTTAAAAAGCCCTGGCGAAACTCAACAAGCTAAGCAAACAGACTTCTTGGGGGAGGACTGGAGGGTGTTTCTTTTCCTGAGTTCTGGGATCTTCGAATATCCCTTTTGACTTTTTATTTTTATTTTACCGAGATTACTGGTTACAGACATTCTTACCTTGTTAACCCATTTTTTTGGTAGGCACTTTCTTTTCAAAATAGCGGCACGAAACTAGGAGTGCTGAAATCCGCCAATGAGTCATTGACTCGAGCTGTAGTTTATGTTTGCCTAATGGCGCTGTACATTCTTGGTGGAAGCAAAGTCAGTGCGGTAAGCCTCTGAATGTATCGTGTATAATATACTAAATACCGTTTTGACGTGCAATGCCTTTTTAAAGACTGCCAGTCTGCCACCGGTGTTGTTTAGTTCTGTCATACAGTAAGTTCCATGTCATCCTGTGAAGCACCATAGTTTTGTGTAGTTGTATAACATCGGGGGACTAGGCTTAGTGATAACGCTCTAGTCAGTTATTTAGTTTTATCGTAGAATAATTTGTATGCCATTTTCTGAAGCATCTTTTAATTTTCGCTTGTATAACATGTAAGGCTTGGCAGAGGGGTTCCATACTTGGATTTTGCTCCGTATGAAGTCCGCATCCATTTTGCTCTGTATGAAGTCCGCATGCAAATAGCTAAAACATCTTATATTATGATACAGAGGGAGTAGATGACAGTTCTTTTAGCTCTACTGGATGTAATCTGATGCACCCATGGTCAACCCTGAGTGACTATCTAGTATCTAGTGTGGATTTATGCATGCCTCGTGTGGGTCGCAGCCCGTTACCACGTCTTAGGATGTCTATAACTGTATACATCATTGAAACCTATTAGCTGTTACTAGTAGTTTGTTATAGAACAGAGTGGGTTACTAGTAGCTTGGAACTTTGGATGAGCTTTTTTACACCACTAATAATAACCATAGTGCAGTACTAAGTTTTAGGACCAATGTTTTACAAGCTTCTCTCCCATTTCCCCTTTCACTTAAAAAAAAAGATATAATTTTTTATTTCCTTTTATGCTTAGCATGGGTAAGGTGTCAAGTGGGATCCCACCTTAGTCCCACTTGTAGTTCATTTGTAAATTTCTAGTGTAAATTTTTCCTCAAAAATTACACTACAAATTTTCATTTGTACTACAAGTGGGACTAAGGTGGGATCCCACTTGCATCTCTAAGCATGGGCTGTAATGTAACTAGCTCCATCGTACACTGTTAGCATATATATCGCTTCACAAATACACATCCCTTGCTTCATCCATATATTTCAGAACGGAAAATTGATTTGATCAAGTGCCTTAGCACCATGCTGGCTTCTGCCACTGAAACTGAATTTGTATACAATCATCCATTTTTCTTACTTTGAGAAAACATTTTATGTGTATCCAAAATACATACATCCAATCCAACAGCTTGGCTTTACACTTCTACTTATCAGCATGCATGTCATACTCATTTGTGTTATGAATTTCACTTGTTCGGTGAAGCGTGTACTGTGTGGTTGGTATCAGAATAATATGATTAGTTTACTATTTCAGGGCAAATTGTCTATTGGAACCATGGCATCTTTTATTGGCTACACATTCACACTGACCTTTGCTGTAAGTAGCAAATCTGCTTATTGAGTATTTTATTGTAGCTTCATCTGTTGTTTATTTCATACATATATAGATAATGAAAAACATGCATTTTAGGTTCAAGGAGCTGTTAATACACTAGGTGATCTGCGTGGGACATTTGCTTCTATAGAGAGAATAAATTCTATTCTGTCAGCAAAGGACATTGATGATTCACTTGCATATGGTTTGGCCAAAGAACTCGACAACACAGATCCTGAAGAATCCAATGATGGAGTGCATGAAAAGGGCACTGCTAACAAACATTACATGTCAGCATTGAAATCATCCAGCAGCTGTGGTAATCTAGCCTGGTCTGGCGACATTCACCTGGAAGGTATGTTTTCTATCATTAATATTTATTCAATAAATGCAGGAGTTCCCTCCATATTTTGTGTGTGGCCATCCACTATGTTCCGTATTATCTTTTCCTTATTGTGATTATGGAGCATACTTTTCTAAGATTAAGTTTCAGATTTAAAATTGGTAATTTGGTTTTTGTTCCGTAATAAGCTCATAAAGGGGTTTGTTTCCGATAATTTCATGAGTATAGAAGCGCACAGTTATGAACTATGAATTTCTGTGGTTGATTTTAATGAGAGCAGCTCACTGATTTTCCTTTTGAGTTCGTTTGTTAAAATCTCCCAAAAAAATTACTGCTAGCACAAAATTCACACTTAAATAGTTAGAATATTGTTTGACCGCTGGCAAAACTGGTACTCATATTTTTGGCAGATGTTCATTTCTCTTACCCACTGAGATCTGATGTGGAGGTCTTGAATGGGCTTGATCTTATAATTGAATGTGGAAAAGTGACAGCCCTTGTGGGCTCTAGTGGTGCTGGGAAAAGTACAGTGGTGCAACTTCTAGCACGGTACTACGAGGTACTGCTGTATATCCATAGTAAAATTACTGTTGCGTACATGAGTTTCATAAATGTAGCAACATTTCAGGTTTGTTCCAATCTTGCAGCCTACTCAAGGTCGCATCACTGTGGCAGGGGAAGATGTCCGTGTATTTGATAAAAGAGAATGGTCTCGAGTTGTATCCCTAGTGAATCAGGTATACGGTATACCAATACAAAGCACCTATCTTTCAATAATTTATCCCTAGTATATAGTAATAAAGAAGTATCAGTTTGTCCTGTTGACCCATTTGAACGGCTAGATATAGTCGACAAGTACAATGAATAAGGGATACACAATATATCATCTCACAGTTATTAACTCTGTTAACTCTCTTTTGTATGAAATCAGGACCCTGTCCTATTCTCAGCATCTGTAGGAGAAAACATTGCTTATGGTCTTCCGGATGACGTTGTCTCCAAGGATGAGATAATAAAGGCTGCTAAAGCTGCCAATGCTCATGAATTTATCATCTCCCTTCCACAGGTTTGGCAGCCTATCATTGTTTGGCGTTACTTATATAGTCTCTGATATCCAATGATATGCCCATAATCCATTTCTTCATTTGTTTGTAATTTAGGGCTATGACACTCTTGTTGGTGAACGAGGTAGCCTCCTAAGTGGGGGACAGAGACAGGTAATTTGTTGTCTTAATGTGTACATTGATGAATGAATGGCATTGCTTTTACTTCGATAAAGAAGTACATCAGCAGTGCTTTATCCCAACTAATGTAAATTCTGTTTATTTGCAGAGGATTGCAATTGCACGAGCTCTTTTGAAAAACGCTCCTATTCTAATACTTGATGAGGTACCTACTTGCTGAAAATGAGTTGTGTACTGCACAGGTTGCACGGCACATATTAGAATCCTTTTGCATCAGTTGGGTTATAATGACTAGCCTTGTATTCACTCAAGGAAGTTGTAATATATGCAGGCTACAAGTGCACTGGACACAACTAGTGAGCGGCTTGTGCAGGAAGCTCTCGATCTCTTGATGAAGGGTAGGACTTCTTTGGTTATCGCCCACAGGTTGAGCACTGTACAAAATGCACATCGAATCGCTGTTTGCTCAGATGGCAAGATCATGGAACTTGGGACGCATGCCGAACTGGTTGCACAGGGAGGCAGTTATGCATCACTTGTAGGCACACAGAGGCTCGCGTTTGAGTAATACCTTGCTAACATTTTTTGTTGCACACATTACGTTCAGGTATGTAAATCACACCACAGGTTATACACTACCGACTTACGAAATACATGTATCAAAGGTTAATAGGCTGTAAACGATTGAACTACATGAGTTGTGCTACAGCATGTAACAAATATGAGACTCAGATAGAGGATGAATGCAGTACTCTATGTTGCTCAGGTTGTATTGTCTCTGTCCTTATCGAGTACAATGTTTAAAGTGAACAAAAACAGAAAGTTTGTTTCCAAGTTTATGTGAGCTAATTATCGCTTGGTATCTTAGACCTTGTTTGATGCGAGCTGATTAAAGAAATATGGTACAGCTTTGCTCTCTGCGTGATCTTTGCAGTCATTCTGGATGAGTTCATTTCTGTGAGGAGGCATTCTCAAATGACATTTCTGAGTTGTTTTACTTACCTCTGCCAGTTCACCTTTGATTAAGGAAATGCTCCTGTGAGCCGAACCTGGAATGGTATCTTAGACCTTGTTTGATGTTCGCATGATTTTAAAAACGCAAGAATAGGAGAAACGTAGCAGAAACAAAAAAGCACACTGGAATGGTATAGTAGTTGTTTGGTTGCACCAAAAAAAACGTAGGAATAGGTGCATGCCACAGTTGTCACCGAGACAAAGAAAATATCCATGCGGTTAGACCTAAGGAAAATTTTCCTAAATAGTCCATAGAAAAAAATTCATATGGTTTCTAATCATACAAACCAAACAAGCTCTATAGGAAAAATTCCTTGTGAAGAGAATCCTCCGAAATTCTAATGGTATTCCTTTAAACCAAACCGGCCTTTCATTTGTTTGGTTCTTCATGACAGGATCAATACCGGGAGATTACTAGGGAGGAAGGACGGCTGTCTTCAGGTTAAATAAATAAAATCTCAGGACTGAGATACCATCCAGCAAGTCAATGGAAACAGGATTTGCTTGCTAGTCGGACACATGTCCTACAAGAATTTACTCACCATCGCTCTGTTGCGTTCACGCAAATTACTGTGGGTGTGGGCGATAAGTTATGCACGATGTAACAGCCTAACAAGCTCTATTGCGTTCAAACAAATTGCTTTGGGGCCTTGGGGGAGTAGGCGATTAGTTTATGCATGATGTAACAGCCTAACAAGCTATCAGAGATCTTGGCTGATGTAACAGAACTCACTCCAGTGATGCCACTGGTTTTACAGATCTTAATCGAACCATAAAGGGGTATTAGACATTTTCTGCCATGCTTCATACTTCCAAGCGGAGTGGATACCATGGACCTAAACTGCTTCAAGGAGAATATCTAGAGCAACGGAAATCCTAATGCAGAATTATCCATTATTGTTCGCCAGTTCCAAAACGATCACACAAGCCAAGACCATCCATGGTTACAGTGGTTATGAGTAGGTCAATGATAACCAGGTTATCTTCCATTTAGATACCAAAACAAGGAGAAGATTATAGTTCCATCGGAAGAATACATTGCATCCCCAACTAAGGTATAACAACATTAACCACCGTGTAATGTGGAGATGAAGACAACTACGTCCTTATCTTCCAACTCTGCATCAAGGCCGCCACACAGCTCAGTCGCAGTCATTTATGAGGACAAGAACCCCAGGTCTCCTGCAATTTCAGATCATAAAGCTAATTAACAGACTATTACAATAAAAAAGCCATACACTGTTCTACAGAAAAAGTAACTAAGTAACGTAATCCTTGTTCCTTAATGATGTAACATTTAATCGTTTCTTCGGTTGGTCAAAGTAACCTATATAACCCTGCCAAAACATCAGCAAGTAGAAAAGTAACTATGCAGGCATCGAGAAAAGTTCCAATTTTCAGAGGGAGGCGTTTTGGTGCCCGGGTGCACCTGCACCCGGTTCTGTTTTTGATTTTTCAAAATTTGAAAATTCTTCGGAAAAATCTGAAAAAAATTGGACAGAAACATACGCAAGTAACAAACACTCGTGAATTTTTTTTGAAAGAAAATAACATTTTTTCTGCTCTGTGCAAAAAAGACAAAATTCTGACAAAAACTGAGATCTAAATTTTTTGCACAGAGCAGAAAAATTGTTATTTTTTGTCGAAATTTTTCATGAGTGTTTGTTATTTGTGTATGTTTCTGTCCAATTTTTTTCAGATTTTTCCGAAGCATTTTCAAATTTTAAAAAATCAAAAAAAGAACCGGGTGCAGGTGCACCCGGGCACCAAAGTGGATTTCCGCAATTTTCATGATTATTAACTTGACAAAAGCATTGGTCATGTCATATAAAAGTACATAAATCACATAAATACTGTTCAGCTCCAAGAAAATGGTTGAAGTTCCTTCCACGATGTTACTGGATCAGGGTGTTTTTGGTTCGTGCTCAAATCAACTGCAATAATGTTTTGGTACTGCCCAGGATTTGACCATCGTAATAGTCATTGTATTTTGGACTTCCGTCACTTCCTGTACATTCTCTCGCTCATCCTTGGTGAAAACTTGAGCAACCAAAACCTAGCAAACCTCCTTAAGAATCAAAACTTTCACTCACTTACGACTAGTGTCGACAGTTTGGTTCCTACGAACTAGAAGCACCTCATGCAGGTGCAAGATGTGGTTCCAAATATCATGATTGCCTTTGGCTGCGTTTGTGACAACGGTGGTTCTATTTTCTAAACCATTTTTTTCTTCTGTTTTAGCATTTGGCTAACCAACTTTTTTTTTCTACTTCCGTGGCCATTTTTCACAGCCAAACATTAAAGATGTTCAGTGGAACAGAGTTCAAACCCCGCACACTGGGCCCTTCTTGTACTAGTTATCGCTATCTATTCATCTCTACTGCTGAAAGCAATATCACAAATGGTGGGGGGCTGCAAGGTCTCCACGCACGTTCTAAAGATGTCTCCAGGCACTCTTGAGGCGACATTACTAAACATCATATTTTCTTCAAAAGGAAAAATGAAAAAGAAGAAGAAGACGAAGACGACGACGAAGAAGAAGAAGAAGAAGAAGAAGAAGAAGAAGAAGAAGAAGAAGAAGATAATCATACACAGAATCGCCCTTGATGAACATCTCCGGTCGCTCCTTGATCAAATTGGACTTCACCCAAGAGAGCAACCCTTTCATTGTGGCCTGCAAAAGTACCAATGTTTAACACTACAACGTAAAGCTATAACAACCAAAGTGCAAACACGCCCCTGAGTCATCTGATCGAGCAACACCTTGCCTTCGTCGTCCACGGGCTGCACATCCACCTTGTGTACCTTGGTGGATTTCTCAAGGTGCAGCTCCAGACCGCCCCTGAAACCGCACATCAACCCAGCTCGTCAACAACGACAACAGGCAAAGTAAAGAAATGGATAACAACAATTGAATCAATGGAAGAAACATTACCCGAATTCAAGAGTGAGATGCATGGCTAAAGGATCAGAAGCGATGCAGATTGACTGGGCTTTAGGGTTTCCTTGTTGGAATCAGGCGAAGAGAATAGCTGAGGGGAGAAAGGCAAGAGCAGAACGACGGACAGCGATGATTGAGAAGATGACGGAGAGGAGGAAAGCGGCGAATATGGTCGAAGATCGTCAATATGCTGTAGCTGCTCAAGGCGCGGCGCGGCGGCGGATCTGCCCAATGGAGCTGTGAGGTCGGGAGTCGAGCAGAACGGCGCTAGGAAAGATAGGATGGGGATTCGCTCGGTCTGTGAAAAGTATCGTGCGGGGCTGCGGGCTAGTAGCAGGTAGTGGGATTCTCACTTCTATCTTAGCCAATCCAGGCCCATGCCCCAGACATTCGTCTTCCTCTCGTACCCCTTTGTCCAGAGACAGAAAACCTTGCCTTGAGCTCCAATGGCGCCTTTACCGCTGTCTCAATTCGGGGCCAGGGCGGCCGCAAGGTGTCACGAAAGACAAGAACGACGCAACACATTTCATATGTTACAAGAAACTGTTTATTTGGCAATTCATCTCTTCATTTTGGTCTAAGGATACATAGTAAGGTTGCACCAACATGGAACTTTATTACATTTGACAAAACATTATATGAACTACGATATACAAATAGTATTCCACTCAACACACACCAAAGAAATAACCCATTCTACTTCTTAACAAGCAAGGGCCCCACATTATCACCCGTGGCTTTGTTGTGCTTCACATGGCTTCCATCACAGAGTGGAAATGTTCCAGATCTCCAGCACCTTGCGACAAATACATAAACTAAAATCAGCAATAGTTGGAACTTGGAAATGGCATGCAAATCAAGTAATCCATAAAAAGATGAACTCTCTAATGCAGGCATCCATGACATAAAGACCATTAAGTGGCTAGCCAAGGTCCACGTAGTTCGGGTCAATAAACACAAATTCATAATTCAGGTAATGTATTTATGGACTGGGTTTCAGCTTGCAAATCTAGTATCTTCAGTATAAATAGTGATACAAGTGCGGTTGTTTTCAATGTAGTGATCGCGGAAATATCATCAGAAGATAAACATAACAGTGCATAAAACATGCACACAATCATGAAGATTGAAGAGTATATGCTAATTTGCTTCACTTAGTTTTCCTTCCCTTGGCTATTCTAAGAGCAACTCCAGCCGTTGGCCCCCCCAGGCTGAATTGCCGGC
Source organism: Puccinellia tenuiflora (assembly GCA_012064385.1). Taxonomy (NCBI): domain Eukaryota; kingdom Viridiplantae; phylum Streptophyta; class Magnoliopsida; order Poales; family Poaceae; genus Puccinellia; species Puccinellia tenuiflora. Next base: position 70,312 of record QRDG01000941.1, on the reverse strand, counting down.
GTTTTTTTGGGCCTGCTGGGGGGGGGGGGGGGGGGGGTACCGGCGAAAAAATCGGCCTGGGGCGCGCCGATTCCCAGTCGCATCGCCCCCAACCGGCGTTTTTTGGCTAGTTTTGGTCGTAAAATAATCATAGAACCTGATTAAAATTTTAATAGTAAATTCATTATTTTTAAAACAAATTAATCGTTTGTATCAAATAATTCGACGGAAAAATTATTATAAATAGTTTAACAAATCATAAGTTTTAAAACAAGTTTTCCAAATCAAATTACATAAACCTAGACCTCGCCTTTGCGCCTCCACAGGTGCTCCACCAGATCTTGCTGCAATTGCTCATGAACTATTGGGTCTCGGATCTCCTGACGCTTTGCAAGGTAGGCAGTCCATGATTTCGGTATAGGCAGACGCCGGCTCTCCTCCGGATGCTCGCCCACGAGAGGACCCTGTCTGAAGTATGGCACATTCTTCTCCTTTTCATCCACTGGATTCTTCCGCTCGCTCTCAATGATCATGTTGTGCAAGATCACACAACAAGTCATCACCTCCCACATCTGATCTTTGGGCCAGGACATAGCGGGATACCGGACAACAGCAAATCGAGCTTGGATCCCACCAAATGCCCGCTCGACATCCTTCCTGCAAGCCTCCTGGCACTTGGCAAACCAAGCTTGAGCCGTCTTCGGCACAGGGTTTGAGACAGTCTTCACAAATGTGGATCATTTTGGATAGATTCCATCTGTCAGGTAGTATCACTTGTTGTAATGGTGCCCGTTGATCTCAAAGTTCACCGGGGGAGCATTACCTTCAACAAGATTGGAGAAGACAGGCGAGCACTGCAGGACGTTGATGTCGTTGTTAGATCCTGGCATTTCAAAGAAGGAATGCCAAATCCAGGTATCATACGAACATCGCCAGCTTTTCAGGGCCTGTTATTTTTTCGGATGCAGCTTGGACTATTGGTTCTGATGGCCAGCCGACACCTGCAGGATTAGGTATATTCATTAGGATGGGGATCGAACGATGCTGCTCTCAGCTTTGCATCTCGGCTGTTTCCCCGCCAGTGACTTCAGCCATTTTGCCTGAAGCTTTCAGTTTGATGCTTGCGACTCAAATTGCAGGACTGCTACAACTTCAACAAGTGACTTTCTTGACGGACAGTGCTACGCTAGCAAAGGCTGCAGCTGCTCAAAACCTAATTCTTGCACCAGGACATTGGACCATCAGGCCACAGCTAGCTTGCATGGCAGCTTCTTCGGCCTTTGACTCGTCAAAGATCTTTCATATTCCCAGGATCTACAATTTTCGAGCTCATCACCAGGCAAAACTGGCACTAAAGCTTCAGAATGGAACATTTAGCTTCAGGTGCCTAGCTTCAGGCAATGATACATGCCTCAATTTGGATGTAATGACGCAATCTCCAGTGCTGCATTGCACACTTGTACATGTACGTTGTTGCTAGAGCAATAAAATATTTAGAGTTAAAAAAAGGTATCATACGAAGCCACTGCCTCAAGTATGACATTGCAACCGCCTTTGTGCCCTTTGTACATCCCCTACCAAGCAAATGGACAGTTTTTCCATTTCCAATGCATGCAGTCGATGCTTCCTAGCATTCCAGGAAATCCTCTTGCTTCATTCTCGGCTAGGATCCGAGCAGTGTCTTCCGCAGTGGGTGATCGCAAATATTCAGCTCCAAACGCGCCCACTACGGCTCTGCAGAACCTGTAGAAACACTCAAGGATGGTGGACTCGGCCATGCGCAGATAGTCATCCTGCGAATCAGCTGGAGCTCCGTATGCAAGCAGTCTCAAAGCGACCATGCCCTTCTGGAGCGAGGAAAATCCAACCGTGCCGGTGCAATCCTTCTTGCAAACGAAGTACCTGTCGAACTCTCGAACACCATGCACAATCCTGAGGAAGAGCTTCCGGTTCATCCTAAAAGGCGTCAAAATGTCTTCTCGTCGTGCAATGGATCGTTGGCGAAGTAGTCGGCGTACAACATACAATAGCCTTCGGCACGCTGTCATGGCTTGCTCTTTTGGCGATTTGGTGCCGAGCCACCGAGCTTCGGCTGTGCATCGGCGGCGTACAGGCCGGACAGACAGGCGAGCATCTGCAAGTGCTCTTCGTCATCGGCGGCGGCGCCGTCGGCTTCCTCTTCCAGCAGAGCGGCGAGCATCTCCTCATCGTCGGAGTCCATCGAGGCAAAACGTCGAACACCTCGCGGATAGGGTGGGCGTGAAGCTTGATCGCGACGGCGATTCTCGCGATTCACCTCCAAAACTCGGGCAGCGGTGGATGGGGGGGGGGGGGGGGATACGGCAGGGCGTGTCGTCGCGGTGGTTGGCGGTGGTTTTGGTGGGCTATTCTGGTGGCGCGTTCGCGGCGGAAGGGAGGAGTTGGTGCCGGCGACAGGGAGAGGGAGACGAGGAATAGGATGAATCTTTTGGTGGAAAGGTGCGTTCTCTCGCCGACAGGGCTGGCTCGCGCGGTTTTCCCCTTTCGCCGGTGCCCCCAGGCGGAACCCGGCGCTGTGGGTTCGGCCTGGGACGCCGGATAAAATTTGGCCCAAATCCGGCGAAAAACGAGGCCTAGGGGGGGGGGCGCTGGGGGCGCGACTAGGAGGAAAATGGCCCGCCGGCGTAAAAAAGTGGGTGCTGGGGGCTCTCAGGGGGACGGCTGGAGTTGCTCTAAGGGTTAAAAATATCGATTCATTATTGAAGAGCTCACTGTAGTAATAAAAACTTCCCCGGCACAAAAAGATCAACCAAGCCTCATCTACTGAACTTATTTTTCTTGCACGCTCCAGTCAACTAAAATAAAATTAGAGATGAAAAGTTGCAGTACATTGTTATACAAGTAGGACAGCAATCTCTCCGTACTCTGATTATACTGACAACCTGCACTTGTTTGTTGCACGGTTGCCCTACTACATACGGATTAAGTTATTCTAACGAGAACTATAGTTAGATGCTTAGAAACTCCTAATGATGAGTAACATGTGGCTTTACAAAATTCACCGTGCATATGAACCCCAACTAACTTATTACGCTGTCACGTAAAATCGCCACCACAAACATGCTACTTCTTGAACCGCCAAACGTGAAGCAATCAGAAGGGTTTATTTTTACAGTGAAAATCAGAGGTAAACAATACGATGGGAAGCTGTACCGGCAGTACGGGGTGAGCGGCTTGGAGAGCTCCCCGGCCAGGACGGTGTCGACCACCTTGGCCTCCTCCTTCCGGATGGCTGGGTTTATCCCGCTGCCTCCGGCCGTGTCCGCCTCCGCGCGCACCGCCACCACGCCACGCCGGGCCTGGACGCGTCCAAGGCCTGGCGCCGGCGCGGAAGACGGAAAGGTAAGACGGCAGGCGGCGGTGGCGGCGCAGAATGGGGTTGCCATGGTTCCTGGTGGGAGGCGGCCTTCGGAGGTTTCTTGGGTTGGTCGGATTGGTTTGGTGGGAGTTGGGGACGACGGATGGCTCGGCTGTTGGTTTGAGTAGGCGTGGCCGCGTGGGGGTGGATTTGGGGTGTGTGGCGACCACAAGCGCCTATAGCCAGATGGATGGAAGGGGTTTGCCCCAGCAAAACTGTCCCTCTCCTCTCAAACGCGTGGCTCTTGCACAATTATTTGGTTTGGCAGCGGCCGGCCGGCGCGGGGACCGTAAACAAAGGCGCGCGCAGTCGCAGCCATACAGAAAGCGTGACAAAAGACGTAAAGTGTGACTGAGAGGAGCGGGCGCCATCGATCGATCGAACAAAAGGAACTCACGAGCGAATGGTCACGACAGACCGGGACTGACCCGTGGGCGCAGTCGACAGACAGCCTGTCTCGTCACGGGCATGTGGGGGCATCTCGCTCGTTCTGCTCCTCCGTCCCCACGCGTCAGTCCAGTCCACGCCCTAAAAGCAAACAAGAACTGTCGCGTTTTTATATGGGCGGCGCTGAGCGTGGATCGTTGCGTCCGATCCCCGGTTCGACAGCCGTCCGATTTCTTGCTCTGCGCCGTTCGATCTCGCCTCCGTCCCCGCACCGGTGCCGAATTGCTCCCGGCAGTAAAAACGCTTCGCGCGCAGCAAAACCGTCAGAAAGGCTCAAATTCGGGCAGATCCCGTGACTTGCGGGAGGCGACGCGCGGGCCGGAAAGACGGCGGGCCGACGCAGCGGCGCGGCGTGCAGCTCCCCGTTGCTCCCGAGATGAATCACCTCCGCCAGCCCATCCTCTATCCACCCCCTGGCCATCCCCACCACATGAATCCGCCCTCCATGGTTGCTTCAAGCAACAGCTCGAACCCTACTCCACGGCGGCGAGCTACCTCTGGATCTGCGACCGGCGGCGCCGGATCTACGTTTATGCAAGGATTTCTGCATGATCTCATGAATCCCTCAGTGTTCTTTAATCAGGATCCAGAGATTGAGCCTCCAGCTGCCTCGGTTAGTTGCTACAGAAACCTGTCACTTGTTGCTTCTCGAATTAGTTCGATTTCAGATTCTCTGCTGCCTTGTTTGCTACATATCGCTTGTTATTGGATGTGTTCGTAGCATTAGAGCAGTTGTTTCGATATGGGTTGTAAGCAGCAAAAGAACCCTGTGTAGAGTAGCACTGAATTGTCTGAAAAAAATTGCTCAACCTTAAATGCTTCTGTGTCAGGTGTTCTGGATGATGGTTTTGCTGCACAGATACATAATTGCTCCAATGTTGATTCAGAAAAAATGAATCATTAAATTACTGAAATATGGTGCTCAAAATGATTTGATGTGCAGGGATTTGTTGCGGACGGCATCTTGGGTGGTTTTGACCTAAACCAGCCTGGTGGTGCAGCAAGTTATGAAGGGGATGTGCAGCATGAAAATGTTCCTAATGGATTTGCTGACGGACCACAGAGCGCAACAAGTGGTAACGTTTCATTTGCTGCTGAAGAAGCTGGAGAAGAAGTTTGTTCACAACCTGTGGTTCCTTTTGTTGGCATGACCTTTGATAGTATAGAAGAAGCGCAACAAGTGTACAACGAATATGCATGGAAGCTGGGTTTTGGTACACACATCGGGAACACCAAGTACAACACAGCAAGAAATGCTCCCAAAGATACAA
>QRDG01000941.1:42547-63990 GCA_012064385.1 Puccinellia tenuiflora | reverse complement strand
GAAAATTGAGATAGTGTGAACAAAAAGGAACAGGAGAAATGTAACTCATATCACAAGGAAAAATGTGCAAACAAACCTAAGAATAGTAATACCAATACAACAAGGCAAGAAACGAAGTTATGTCATTTTGCATGGAGAATACATAGAATTATCTGTGGGTTCTATCATAATAGCAAAGGGAGTTTATTTACACTGTTAAAACAGTCTAATCTATAGTTAAATCTTGCCAATGACTTAAGTGTTAACTTAATACATAAACTTGCGCAATGAGGCTTCAGAATATTGTAAGGAGATTATGTGTCAAGAAACCTACAGCTAGGTAGGCAAGAAACGAAGTTATGTCATTTTGCATGGAGAATACATAGAATTATTGTGGGTTCTATCATAATAGCAAAGGGAGTTTATTTACACTGTTAAAACAGTCTAATCTATAGTTAAATCTTGCCAATGACTTAAGTGTTAACTTAATAGTTAATACATAAACTTGCGCAATGTGGCTTCAGAATATTGTAAGGAGATTATGTGTCAAGAAACCTACAGCTAGGTAGGCATGAATGAGCAATCCAAATTATCCTAGGTATATCATACGTGGCTCCCAAAACAAATTCGCAAAAAATAGTTGTTCATGACGTTTATATAAGCCTACTCTGCTCTAAAAGCACCAATTAGATATGTGATCACTATGAGAGTGTGCTCATTTACATACAAACCATGTTCAGTGGCACTCATAGACTATGCTATAAAATCAGAAAGAAATTCATCCAGTGGGAAGCACCACCTAGAATACGAAATAGAATTTGTATAATGAAACCTCTGCCTAGCACAAGAGCTAGCCATCAACCCACACCTAGACTTTTCGTTTGGTACGAGAAACTGTATGAAGGAAGCGAGGAACTTCAGGGAACAGTGTTAAAAACAAAAGTGAGCCAGTCAATTACCTGATTTAAAAGAGTGCAAGCACTACATTCCCACAGAGAACTAATGCCCGCATCAGTTGTCCTACAAGAAGAGGAATCGCCTCGTGCCGGAACTTGAGATGCAGATGAAGTGCTAGGCTCTGCAGAACCGCTCGAAAAATTAACCTTTGCTTTTTTCCAGCCTTTGTATGTTTTCCATCCCTTGTTGTCAAGTTAGGTGGTTGCTCAAGAATAACAACATCTTCTGAATCATCAAAACCAGATTGGTCATGTGATCCACACCACAAGTCATCGCGCATTCTCCTTTCGGCAGCCATGGCAGCAGCTTGCATTGGACTAAGCGCACTCATAATATCATTATTTCCACCCAGCTTTCTTGGGCCTGATGACAACAGAGCTCCATTCCTTGCCCGTTTCTGTGCTGCAGTTAATGTAGCTTGTCGGAGAGATGGTGGTGCTGGGTGTATAGAAAATCCACCCAATCGCCTGCCTGTACCATCAAACCCTTGTCCTGGTCCAGTGATACCCTTTGAAACAAGTTCTTCGCATTCCTGAATTATTATCCATAAGCAGCATAAACTTCTGATGGTAATGAAAAAACTAGGTACATTTCAACTGTGCAAGCAGACAATAACAGCACTTCGCGCCTCAGACAGTACTAAAAATTAGAATAGCTCAACTTTAACAATTTATGCAAAATTGTACAGAAAAAATTGTGTTATTTGTATAAGCACAATCCTAAGCATATAAATTTATTGTAGCACCCAGCGTTTGAAAAATCTGTTATGGTGGGGTTTGGAAAAAACTGTGATATTTAGAACAAATAAATAAAGGGTCTACTTGCTTGCATATCACTGTTTTGATTAATCCTGTTCAGAACACAGACAATACACTACTAAACAAGATCAGATCCATCTGTATCAAATCCTAATGATCAGAGGAGGGCATCAAACCGCTAAACTCAGCATCAATTGAACTAAGCTTTCATGAAACGTGCTTACTTGCAAGAGATTATGGGCAGTTTTCGCATTTGTATAGCCTCTGCAGACAAGCAGCAGAGTCCAAGCGAATGCAATATACCAGTGAAGTGATATCCGGTGGAATCATCAAATTTCCGAGCACCAATACAAGAGCACTATTATCAACATAGGATACGGTCATACGGACCTTGCGGAGTTCATCCCAGAGCTTGTAAAACTGCGCGTCGTGGGGCCCCCGTGCGTTGTGGGCGAGCTCGTGGAGCATGGTGTCGAGCACCTCCTCGTAGGGGACGAAGTCAAGGTCCCGGCCGTCGCGCCGCAGCCGCAGCTTCACCTCTACGCCCCTGTTGACGTTGAGCCCCAGCAGCCTGGGGTTCTTCGGCCTGATACCACGATTGAAAATCACACCACCGGCACACGGAATCGAATGAGAGGGGGGGAGGGGGGGATACGGCGATTTGGGTTAGGGTTGTTGGCTCGGCTCTTACGAGAACTCGGAGAGGACCTTGACGCGCCACTTGCGGCGGCGCATGATGGGCTGGACCTGCTTGGCGATGCGGTCGAGGAGCGCGCGGGCGGTGGGCTCGTCGGGCTTCCGCTTGAGGGCGCGGATCTCCCACACCTTGTGCAGGTCGCCCACCTCCATCGCCGCCGCGGATTCAAGCCGACCCGGCGCCGCACGATTTGAAACCGGTTGGGGGCGGCGAGCCGGGCGGGAGAGGAGGGGGGGAGTTTATGGGAAGGAGGCGTGCGCGTGTGGGGACGGAGGATTCCGTTGCTGGGCGAGTCGAGAGAAATCGGGGACGAATTTCGAAATCGCGGAAGCAACCCTTGGGGGAGAGGAACTGCCGTTTGATTTTGTGTAAAGCAGATGAATGGTTCCGGCACAAATTGTTTGAAGCTTGGAAATGTTTTCTTGGTTTCAAACAGAAGAAATTTCACTTTAGCCTGAATTATTAACAAAATTGATTGTTCATCACAAATTTGTTTGGTCCAATAAATCTGGAACTCTTTAAGGGTCTCTTTGATTCAAAGGAATATCATAGGATTTGTGTAGGATTGGATTCTATAGGAAAATTTTCTATAATAGTTGTTTGATTTGTAGGATCATATCCTATAGGAATTAATCCCATAGGAATCTTGTAGTGCAAATTCCATAGGAAAAAAATATTAGGTTATACCTTATGGAAAATTTCTTCACTACAATCAAACAAAGTTTCATTTCCTATAGGATTCAAATAGGCATGACATCTCATTCATGCGAGTTTCCTATTCCTATAGATTTCCTATCCTAAGAATCAAAGGAGCCCTAAAGGATTCATATCATGTCCAACCCGTAGGAAAACGATGCAGTATACAGTACAATGTACATGCACTCTCAAACCTGACCAGCTAGTTGCACTTTCCAATTTGAAGAAAGGAGAATGGCCGCATTAATCGACTACAAGATCCTCCCATGAACACAACGATGACCGAAAGCAACTGATGAGCGTGATAACAATGCTTGGATTGACATTGGTTTGCGTGAATAGGAGAGATACATATGAGCTGCAGGTGTGGGCAAGTGGGACTACGGTCGGACAAACTCGAGGGTCGACGCGATGGACTATCCCAAGGACGACAAAGTGGGGAGGTATTGGCGCTCATGTGGGAGGTTCGGAGACCCGACTTCGGTGAGATGGCTCGGGTGGTGGCTTGGTGTCGTAGAAATAGCATAGGGAGTTGGGTCAAGAGGAGAAGAATGAGAGAAGGGAAGGAGGGGGAGCGGGCGAGGTCAGGGTCGGCCTGGCGCATGACGCACATCTCACACGTGAGATGAGTGGGTGCGCGGTCACTTGTCAGAGAGCAATCTTACATAGAAAAGTGGGTACTGAAATGCGCCATGACGACTTGTGATATGAACTTACTGGTTGTGATGACTAGTTCATGAGAACGATTATTTTAGGCACGCTTCTGGATTCTTCTATTAAAATAGGCTGAGGGGGTCCTTCCTATCAGGTTTTGTTCTTTTACATTCAACAACAAGATAGGTCTCATAGATCGTAACAAAACCCTCAAATTCACGAGATAGTCTATTACACTGCATCATTATCTTTTTGAATGGTTTTAGTGGAATTTTCGAACTTTCAGGGGAATACGAATAACTCCTTTGATCTTGTTAAAGATCGCACTCCATGTAGACATGTCCTCTCCCTACCACTCAATGGTAATCTCCGTTATTTACGGAACACCTCCGCAGTCTCCAGCATTTGGTAGTGTTAAAATCCGACATTCAAAATTTATACAAACAAACATGCCAAGAACAAAGAAATGTAGTCGCAGGAAAGACAACTTGAATCTGCAAGTGTAGTAGATGTTTTTTACGGACCAAATTTTCAGATGTCGTATTTACCTAGAGATCTTAAAAAATTGTTTACAAATATGAACTAACGTAATATAAGGCCGTCTTTGTGACGAAGAAGTTAGAAAAAGTCTATAGATAGACCATGTTTTCATGTGTTCTCCGGTTGACGTGGATGATTTAGTGATAACCTAACAAAGAAACGTTCTCGCGGTTGGACGACTTACATCTACAAAAACAAAACAAAAAAGGTATGGCCCTAAAAAAATAAAAAAGTACGCTGCAACATGCAGGCTGAAATGGACAGAGAATTTAGATATATACCAATACTTAAAAGCACAAGTTTCAACGTCGAGCCGTCCTAGCTCAGTTGGTAGAGCGCACGGCTTTTAACCGTGTGGTCGTGGGTTCGAATCCCACGGACGGCGTTGATATTAATTTTTTCTCTCCAATGCTGGGACCGGCAATGGTTTCTGAAAAAGAGAATTTTTAGTTTTCACCATACTAGTTTTCGACTTTTCATCCATTTTGCTTTTGCCACTCTAAATTTTGATATTTTGCTTTTACCATTCTAGTTCCTGGTACTAAAAGCGAAATTGATGCAAAAGTTTTGCCTCTTTTCATTAACTAGTAATCTTGCGCGTTTCGACTAATATTCTTTTCAATAAAAACACATTAAAACTACTACCTTCGTTCCACAATATAAGACTTTTTAGCAAGTTATTTTATCTTATTAAAAAGGTTTATATTATGAAACAGATATAGTAATGAATAATAGGAAAGCGTCAATATATTTGTCTCCAAGCATCGGTATCATAAGCATTTGTTGAATACATAAAATATACTTGAATACATAGAATAGACAAATATTTAAATCATAAGCATTTTCCATCTATATTGTATCCCATAATTAAAGTTTCTAAAACATAATAGTATGTATCTTAATAAAAAAAACATACAAGAAATAAACATCGGTGGTGGTCGATATCTATATTATTTATCTTCCTTAACAATCTATCTTGTGCCTAGCTACTAGATTCTTCAGCCCTTCCAAAATAGAAGTAGCACGATATGCAAACACACTACACTCTCACTCACACGTACGCCTAACAGCTTATTACCCTCATGTTCAAGTCCCAAACTCACTCTTCGCCATGACTGTGTTACAATTGCAATAAAAAACCAGAAAAATCAAATATTAGTTGAGATTGTTTGATCTTTGTTGGACCCTCTAGTAAAAGGAAGAATGTTACCTGAGATGATACGAGGCACCTTTCTCTACTACAAAAGAATGAACTGTCCTGTCTCTGACCATGAACGGACGAAATCAGACGACCGAGAAAGTGCCTGATTAGCAGACGGACGAAATCGGACGACCGAAAACTACCTGATTAGCGTAATCCCACTCGCAATCTGGGCAGTAATTACATGGGCCAAACTTACCATTCTGAGCCGTTTGCATGCACACAGTCTGGCCGCATGTAGTTTCTCAGCAGGTTAGCGTGATTAAAGGGGGACGTTAAAAACACGGAATGCCATTTAATGCTAATTGTGCCTAATGAACGGAAGGACATTAAACGCAAAATTTCATCCTTCGTCTGCCCAGGGACGGGTGGGACTCGGTGAGGTCCGGCGAGGCAGCTTTGGCATCGTTGCTGGGTGAGGTCCGGCGTACGAGCAGTGCACCAGCCCGTACACTATGCATCGTTGCTTGGTGCACAGGAGGTGATCAAGTCATCATCGTCGCGAGAATTGATCAAGTCATCGTCAACAGAGGTGATCCCATCGCCTTTCTTCCCTAAATCTTTTCTCCTTATAATCTGTTTTGAAGTTGATCTATTATCCGGTGCACAGGAGCTACCAAAACCGACGTAGCTCACCGGAGACGAACGCCGCCGCCGCCGCCGCCAGGATCGCGTGATTGCATCATTCATTGCCGCATCCATCGCTGTCTAAACCAGATAGAGATCGAGATAGATCAGAGGGAGCCGGAGACACTATCCTCGCCTCGGATCGACGTCATCTACACCACAGCCCGCTGGTGAGCTATTACTCTCGCGTAGATCATCAGGCTTTTGAGTATGCTTCACAGATATGTTTCGCGCGTATTAAAACATGAAAGAATATGATTTTTGTACTACTACGGACTGTAATCTTCATGGTTTTTAGAACTGTGAAAACTACACGGCAGAACCAAAATTTGCCTGCTACCCAAAAACTATTAAGGACTGAACTGCTATGGGTGCTATATTTTCTTCTGAAATATGATCTCTTGAACGAAATGTTGTCTGACCTTCCCGTGCACCAAAAAATCTGAAAATTTTACACGACATGCACTCACATCTCTTCTAAATGCTTTAAAAATATAAACACAAAAAACCTTGTAGATCTCTTGAAAATAATTATGTATTATACTGCTATCAGTCTCTATTTTGTGCCAAAACCTTAATGTTGTACAATATGAATTTTTACCTAATATTTCCCTACACCAAAAATTCTTAATATATTACAAGGCGTGACCTTACATGTCTACTAAATCCTGTAAAAATATCAGTACAAAATCTCTTGTAGACGAAGGCGAAAATAATAATGGATTGTACTGTTATCGGTCTGTATGTTTTGTTGATACCTTATTTTTACACTATTTGTTCTCTGACCTTCGTGCACCCTATAAATCATGAATATTCAAGGCGTGAACTTACATTCCTACTAAAGAATGAAAAAATATCAGCACAAAATCCCTTCTAGATTGATCGATAATATTTATGGATTGTGCTGATATCGGTCGGTTTTAGGGGGATGAGATGGTCAGCACAGCTTTGACTCTGCGGTGGACGCCCCATACAACTACTATCTTTCCGAGTTCCTTAACTCTCTAACCCCTAATGGGCTGTCACCGCATGAGTTGAAGCTCAATATTAACTGCCCCGGTAATATTGCTCAGAAACATTGACCCGGCAAACAGACTTTGCAATGGAACGAGGCCGGTAGTCCACGGATTTCAGAGTTACGCCATCGATGCAAAAAATCGTGCTGGGGCTACACACGCTGGGAAGAGGATTTTCTTGCCAAGGATCCCCCTTTGCCCCTCAGATGATGAGATGTTCCTTTTCCAGTTTAAGAGAAAACAATTTCCTATTCGGCTCCGCTTCGCCATGACGGTCAACAAGGCACAGGGACATACTATTCCTAATGTGGGTATCTACTTGCCCGAGTCTGTGTTCTCTCATGGGCAATTGTACATCTCGCTTTCTAGATCTACAACAAGAAATAATGTTAAGAGCCTCGCCGTCCCACCTATAAAGGATAAAAAGAAGAGATCCCTACAATTGTCTTTAAAGAGGTCCTTAATTACTAAATACGTACATACTTTAAATACTCATACTTTGTATTTTTTAAATTATGAAAATTTATATATAGCATTTATTTATTTTATACAGGTGAAATGAGATACCAAGAGAAGAATTAGTGACATACCAATGCCTTCAAGCATAGAGAGATTTTCCTAAATTTCATATACGAACAATGTAAAAAATTATACATTGTAATCTTTATTTTTAGAGCTATCTTTTCATACACGTGAATATTTATACATTCATTATATTTACAAGTATGTTGAAGAAAGAAATTTGAAAACCCGTAGCAACGCACGGGCATTCAACTAGTTTAACAATAAAATATTTTTGGCAAGATACCATATCTCGTTGGTCGGTGAACCCACTACAGAGTCTGAGTTCTGCTGTCAGCCATTGATACAATAAAATCCATAACTAAATACTACCTCCGTCCCGAAAAGAAATTCATTTGTTTCTCTACATTTGAATGTATCTAGGCATTAAATAGTGTCTAGATAGATTCAAATTTAGATAAAGAAATGACATACTTTTTGTGACGTAGGGAGTATATGCAGAATATTATCAAAGAAAAACCAGTTGTTGTGCAAACTATGCAATTAAGAGCGTTATCTCTTCGAATATCCCAAATGAGAGCCCAGTCCTCGTGTTACCACAGCTGGTTGTGCATTATTTTTATTAGCTTCCTATTCGTCTCGTGATGGGAGAGAATTAATTAGTTGTCGAAGGAAACTAAACCCGAACCATAGATCTGGACCGTTCACTAGTCATCCAACGCTGGCGAGCGCGTTCGCGCGTAAGTCAGTTTTCAGAACATTCTTCGAATAGATTTTCGGTTAATTATGGTGTTCAGATCGTGAGGCCCCGGATTGTAATTTTCTCTCGGGTCCCCCAAAATCTTAGGACCGGCCCTGTCTGTGTTGTTGGATGTCCATCGTCGTGGTCGCCAAAATATAGTTAGTGGCAAGGGTAGGTCCAACAGTGGCGTTGTCACATGTTGTTTTTAGATGTGTTCGTGATGGGTGCTCTACGCAATGGTGGGGTGGAAAACACATCTTCGGATAATTCTGTCGTTAGACTAAGGCAAGTAAAAAGTTATGATTAGAGAGTATTAGGTTAGACGATTAATCTGGGACGTTCCCTAATAAAAGACCCTGTACGGAGGTGGTTGCATAGCATCCGTCCCTATAAAGGTTGCATGTAAGGTATCTTTCCCCATTCAAAAACGGGAAAATTAGATCCATACCATTAAAAGATCCAATCTTTAGAAAAATACCACCGAAAGTTCTCTAGTTAGAAAAATACCACCCAAAGGTTGTTCCGTTATTGCATTCTACCACCACTGTGAACTGGACGTTAACTAGCTCAAAAGAACGTTTGGAAAACACTCCCAGGACTCCATTTCAGCAGTCATTCATCCCCCAATTGAGCACAATAACGGCTGCATTCCGGCCAATTCTCAGCAACACTTCAGCACCAAATTTAGTAGCACCACAGCAAGATATAACAGGGCATATGAAACAAGATTTAGTAGGATATAAATACAAGCAAAATGAGTACAGATTGAAAGAATACATAGAGATTTAGAAGACATTATCCATCTGGTCCATCCCTACTCAAAATGAGTACGTTTGAAAGAATACAGAATACGAGAGGAAAAGGGGATGAACCGATGAAGAGGATGTGTACCATGGAGGAACACAAGGAGGAAGAGCCGCCGCCGCCGGGATGCACGCCGCCGGGAGGTACGAGCCGCCGGGATGCACGCCGCCAGGAGCCAGGAGGTACTCGCTGCCGGGATGCGCGCCGAGGTACGCCGCCGCCGGGATGCACGCCGCTGGGAAATACGCGCCGTCGGGGCGGACCTGGGCCGGGCGGAGTCGAAGAAGGGCGGGGCGGAGGTCTGCCGCGGTGGAGGCGCGCCGCCGCGTGGTCTTCCTTCGGCCTGGGAGGCTGTGTGCCTGCGGGCTGCTGTGTGCTGGCTGGGTCAATACTCAATAGGTGTGATCGATTCCTCAGTTCACGTTTAGATAACGGTAGTGGCAGATTTAAATAACGGAGCTAGCTTTCAGTGCTAGTTTTCTAACTCACAGACTTTGGGTGGTATTTTTCTAAAGTTTGGATCTTTTAATGGTATGGAACCAATTTTCCCTTCAAAAACTCAAAATGAATTATCTTCTAAACCGTTAATCCAATTGATGATCCGTTTCAACGAGCTAGTACTCTAAAAAGAGATCCCATCTTAATATGTTTTGACGACTTTTTTTTCATCATTTGCCAGATTATAATACTATAGTTGCCATGTTACCAATTAACAGTTTCCATCAAAATCTGATTTCACAGTTACCAGAATTTTTTTACATCATTTTTTTTTGTCATAGCAATGATCTACATGTCCATAGAGTGAGTTTTTGATCCACTCTAAACACGTAAAATATGGCACTGCCATCAGGAATGGCTTACGTTGGTTAGTAGCAAAGTTTAAAAAGCCTGGTGACCATTTAAACTTAACCTGGTGATCAACATAACTATGCCTGGTGACCAAGTGACTATAATCTGACAACTAAGGTCGGATTTTGTTTTTATCAAAACATATCAACATGTGATCTACTTTTCAAGATTACGACGCGACTAAGCTAACCGTGAATACGGATCTGGATTTTAACTTACGGTTTAAGAGATAAAATATTTTAAAATTTCAAAACCAATAAAAAAAGTCCACGCGATGGGTTGGATCGCATGCATGGCCGTACCCACGAAAATCTAATCTACGACACATGCTAGGTAGCGAAGTACTTTTTTTTTTTTGAAATTTCAAACACCATATATTAGGTCAGCAAGCCGCCTCATTAAAACCTTCCAGTCCCCTTAGGTACCCTGGTAAGGAAAAGAGTGCGTCTGAAACTTGCTGCCTTAAACAAACAAACATACATTGTTCATTACATCAGACATAATAAAGCTAGGGGGTTCCCTATCCCAAAATAAACTAGAATTTGAATTATAAACATGTCTAGCTATTTTATGCGCCACCTTATTTGCCTCCCTTGGGCAATGTTGAAATTTAACCTGAACAATCCTTCCTGCTATTTGAAAACAATCCACCAGAATGGCTGTGTAGGGATTCCAAATTTCAAACTGACTGTTAAAAGCTTCAACAAGTTGAATAGAGTCAGATTCCACCACGACGGGTCTGCACCCCAAGCTCTGAATAAGCTGCATGCCTTCTTGTAGAGCTCTTGCTTCAGTTGTAGATGCATCATATAAGTTGTATAGAAGGTTTCCAGTCCCCGCCATTGCTTCCCCTTTCTCATTTCTACGGATAGCTCTCGAAGCGCCTGTACCATTAGAAAAGAAACAAGCATCAACGTTTAATTTATAGGAACCAGGCGTAGGCTTAGACCACGTTATTTCATGTGGTTGCGACCCTTTTGCTGCCCCTAAGAAGTTCATAGTAAGTGCTTGAATAGCGAAACTTGTTCGATCAATGGGAGCCACCGATTCTCCTTTGACTGCTTCTCTCCTCTACCACCAAATATACCAGGCACCAACAACTATCAATTCCTTTATGCTAATATAGTTTAGAGTTGTTGGTGTTGCTATTTGTGATCGTAAAATCTCTTCCAATACCACCGATCCAGATCTATCAATAGTTACAAAATTTTCAATAATCTAAACAATACCGAGAGCTTTCCATACTTCCTTTGCCCTCCTGCATTTGAACATCAAATGAGCAATATCCTCAGCGTCCACGGAACAAATCGGACATTGACACTAGTAGGGAAAAGCTTACTAGTGGCATGCGAAAAAGGGTTACTAGCAGCGTGCGGGCACACGCTGGAATAGTCACGCTACTACTAACGGTTACTAGTAGCGTGCCACCATGCCGCACGCTACTACTAATCCGTTAATAGTAGCGTGCTCCCCATAACACACGCTACTAGTACTACATTACTAGCAGTGTGCCCATTATCCAGCACACTACTAGTACTGCGTGTCCCTCGTACCGCATGAAAAACAAATACGCCGCCGTCGTACACGTGAGCAAATACGTGAGCTCGGTGACGCCTACCTACGAGGAGAACGCAACGCGGGGGGGGGGGGGGGGGGGGGGGGGCACGGATGTATGCTGGAGGAGAGCGGCGCATGGAAAACGCGTGGAGGGAGGACCAGGGCTTCCTTGTCCTGGAAGAGTATTAGGAGCCGACGCGGTCTCGACGTGGAGGTCGTCGTCGCGGCGTCCCATGGGTGGTGGCCGGCTCGAGCACGACAGAGAACGGGGCGAGCTTAGGTCAGCCGCATCGAGGTGGAGGATTGCGGCCTAGGGGGCGGCGGCCTAGGGCCGGAGCCGGGGCGGTGGGAGGCGGCCGGCGGCGCCCTTCGCGCGGGGAAGTGGATGATGGGGGCGGCGGCGGAGGGCCGGGGCCGGGGCGGCAGGGTCGGAGGCGGCCGGCAGCAGGGCACGCTGGAGACCGACGACGGCTCCCTTGCGCGGGGAGGTGGACGATGGGGGCGGTGGCGGAGGGCCGGATCCGGGGCGACGAGGTCGGAGGCGGCCAGCGGCACCCTTGGCGCGAGGACGGGGACGATGCAGGCGGCAGCGGAGGGCTAGAGCCGGGGCAGCGGGGTCGGAGTCAGGGCGCGCTCGCGACCGACGGCGGCGCCCTTGGCGCGGGGAGCTCGAGGACGATGGGGAGCTCGAGACTCCCCTGTGTGCATGTATGGTGTGTGCGTAAGTGTGTGGGCGGCTGGAAGGTTAGGTTTAGGGATTGGCTGCCTGGGGACCCGATTGCATTGAAAAGAATGGGGGCGGGGGGGGGGGGGGGGGGGTAGAAAGCAAAAAGCCAGGGGAGGGATTAGGGTTTGCTGGATGGGCCTTTTGGGCCTGGTTGTCTGGCTGCCATCTCTGTAAAAGCCAAAAAAGTACTGGTAGCGTGCGAAATACAACACACGCTACTAGTATTCACTTACTAGTAGCATGCGTCTCACTGCACACGCTACTAGTAAGTTGGCCCGAGTATGCCCCCATACAGAAAAATATTAGTAGCATGTGATGTATGACGCACGCTACTAGTATTCAATTACTAGTAGCGTGCGGCGCAGAGCGCACGCTACTGCTATTTTCTGGTATGTGGCTATGCTCGACCCAACTTATTACTACCTCCGTTCCATAATGTAAGCCTTTTTAGCATTTCTCTTTCCATCCGTATCTAGACATGTTTTAGTGCAAGGTTTATCATTGAACCTTGCACTAAAACATGTCTAGATACGGATGGAAAGAGAAATGCTAAAAAGGCTTACATTATGGAACGGAGGAAGTAGTAGCATGTGATTTTGACTCGCACGCTACTAGTAATAAGTAGTGGTAGCGTGTGGTGAAACTGCACGCTACTACTACTTAGCAGTAGCGTGTGGGAGTTACCACACGCTGCTACTAAATTTTCCCCTATAAGCTTTTCCCTACTAGTGTGAGCTGAAACTGAAATATGCCTATTTGCAAGGATAGACATCCCAGGGACCACACCATGCAATGCCTTCCATAAAAAGATTTTAACTTTGCTAGGAACTTGTAATTTCCAGAGGATTTCCCGAACCGGATTATTCACGGACGTACCCTGACCATCAATCCTAGTTAACCTATGCCCATTTTGATGATTCCATTCTGCATAGTATGCGGACCGCACAGAGAAGATATAAGACCTTGTAATATGCCAAGCAACAAAATCTTCATCTAAGTTCTCACTCAAGGTGCGGTGACCCAGCACACTACTGCATGTTGTAGTGCGCATGTCGTTGACATAACACTCACAGAAGGACTTATCCGTGAATATTACATCCCTCAGAGTAGTACAACAGAAACATAGCAGGTCCAAGGTAGCACTATAGGATTACAACAATATTCAATACAAAATCTTGAGAACCTCATTTATATCAAAGCAAGTCTCATACAAATGAAATCCACAAAAGATCCAATTCGTATCACTAAGCTGGAGATTAGCTCTAGCTCTATTCCTAATCTACTACTACTATTTTCATAGCCCTAATATATTCCATCTGGAACATCTTTATCCAGGGTTGTACTCCTCCTTCCAATAGATGTTGTCTCCTCCATTGGCAGTGTGGTCTTTATGTATGCCATTGACACTGCTGTCATTGCCCTCCATTGCCATGGTTCTCATCTACTGGTAGAAAATGGGTCTTTAGTCCCGGTTTGGAAGGTCTTTTAGTCCCGGTTTTCCAACCGGGACTACCAAATCGGGACTAAAGGCCCCCCTTTTAGTCCCGGTTTGTTACGAACCGGGACTAAAAGTCATATTTTTTTTGAATTTTTTGAAAAAAAAAATTTATATTTCGAATCTTTGAATTATTTATCAGTTTAATCTCGAATCACCCCGAATTTCACACTGCTCCACACTGCTCCACCCATCCTCACACTTGTAGACAGACTTCTCGATCGGTCACCCATCCTCACACTGCTCCACCTCCAGCACGCTTAACTTTTGAGTTCCTTCCCAACTATCTTCCATAATTGCATTGAGTACATGTTGATAATACTATGCTATCAATCTTATTATCCCTTACACTTTGACGAGACATGATATTATTTTTTAAATTCCAAATCTATGTTAACATAAACAACAATGATAAAGTAATATTAATCTTTATACAGAAATCAATTATTAATTCCAAAAAAATAAAATAATTTGAATTTCCGACAAAAACTTAAATCTTCCTGCACGATGGCACATGCTATTATTTTTTGAATTCCAAATCTATATTAACATAAACAACAATAATTAATTAATAGTAATCTATATGTAGAAATAAATTATTAATTCGAAAAAAATAAAAAATTAAAATAATTTGAATTTCGGACAAAAAACTTAAATTTGAATTTGAATTTACGGCAAAAATAAAAAAAAACCTTTAGTCCCGGTTGGCCGGGACTAAAAATATCTTTAGTCCCGGTTTTTGATATGTCTAAAACATATTTGAATTTCCGACAAAAAAACTTAAATTTGAATTTGAATTTCCGGCAAAAATAAAAATAACCTTTAGTCCCGGTTGGTATTTCCAACCGGGACTAAAAATATCTTTAGTCCCGGTTTGTGATACGCACCGGGACTAAGGCCCAGTTCTTTTTGCGGCTTAAAAAATAAGCTGCCCTCTCCCCAGCTTATTCTATAAGCCATCCGGCTTATTGCTTTGAACTTCTAAACTAGTCATCTTATGACTAAACTAGAAACTTCAAGTAATAAGCCGGGTGCCTTATGGGAGAAGCTGGGGAGGAAGCAGCTTATTTTTTAAGCTGGCAAAAGAACTGGGCCTAAGACGTCACCGCTTCGTCGACGTCGACATGGAATTTGAAATTTTTCCAAAGTAAAAAAAAAAACTTTAGTCCCGGTTTGTATCTCTAACCGGGACTAAAAGTTTATCTTTAGTCCCGGTTTGTAATACGAACCGGGACTAAAGGTTATCGCGCTGACCCCACCTCTGCACAAACTTTTAGTCCCTTGATGTCACGAACCGGGACTAAAGGTTCCTTACAAACCGGGACTAAAGCCTGCCGGCGTTCTGGCAGTTTGAATCGGGACTAATGCTCCCATTAGTCCCGTTTCGTAAGGAGACGGGGACTAAAGGTGGCAGAGCCTCTGGATGAAAGCCCTGTTTTCTACTAGTGGTCATTCTTCCGTTGGTGAAGTAGCGGTCAACTCCTTCAAGCTCCACCAGGTCGACTTGATTCCTTGTGGAAGACCTCCTCAACATCGTGATGGATATCTACCAACGCCCTTGATGCTCCAAAAGTCTAAGCAGGGGGTCAAATGGGAAGGGGTGAGTAACAGCGTTACTCAGCAAGTTCTAAATATATAGAGATAAGGTGTTTTATGCACTAGATACTGCCAAAACCTCGGGTCTTTGGCATAGATGCAAGTTTTTGTAAACGTTTTTTCAAAGGATAGATTTTATTCTGAAAACTATGTCCCAACCTCCACCGGTCTTGTGAATCCAAATGGGACTCCATTCCGGCCTCGATCTCATAGTTTCATTCCGGGAACACGGTTGTGATATCACAAATTTGTTGTTTGACTCTGCAGAGTTGCATCACTTTACCCAACAGTTGTCTGGCCCTTTATATGCTCTCTTTACACTCCATGAGTGTTATAGCTAAGGCTCAGGACATCCAGCCATGTGGATCTTCTCCCAAATCAACACACATCTGCCCATTTATGATGCGGTAGGGGAATCATGTTCCACGCATACCCATCACCCCTCCCGAGCTTCCCCACCAATTACCCCATCGGGCAGGAAGAGCACGCGCTTCCACGCTGTTGGCCACCGCAACGACCCAACCCGGTGTAGGCCTGCCGAGGATATGCGGATGAGAAAAGAAGCCTCTGACTGACCCCGCCCATACAAAGTCCGTTGGTTGATGCTTTCACTACGGCGAAAGGATCACTAGAACATGGGTTATTAGTTCCTAAGGATATATACCTTCCCATGCGATGGAACACCGTACCTATTCATCTTACCATTGTTCCACCGCCAACCAATAGTATATACCACATCATTCGAAAATACCTTTTCTTTTTTATGCAAGTGAAAGGAACGTATAAGTAGCTTTGCAAATACTTTGATAAAAATACATCAAACGGTATGCAAGAATGAACTTTCCTATGATAAAGGTGGCAATTCATGTCCTTCGGGGTTCTAGGGTTTGCGGTAAAACCCCGAGATCTGAAAATAGCAATGTAATCCTGGTAAGGATTACTGGAAACACTGTCAAGATGCTATTATGCATAGATATGAGATGCATCGTAAAATCCCCAAAATACCCAAGCTCACAAGTGTAAGCTTTATTTTACTTGATACTTTGATAACTGGAGTTATTTTAGGGGTTAAGGATTAGTTAGTGTTTATAATTTGTGGGTTGGTTAAATTACTTTTAATTGTGATGATATCTAGAATTAAGTGTTTACCACTTTTATTGATGTAAAGAATTTATTTTATTCAAGTAAATACTTTTCTCTTTGCTAGAAAAACAAAATTTGCAATTTTAAGTTATCAATTTTAATGCCTTTAAGAAAACCTTTCATTAACATTATGAAGTAGTTATTTATTCAAATTTTATTTACTTGACTAACTTTCAAATATTATCAACACAAGGGTGAATGATTTTAGATGGATTCTTCTTTGTGTGTTTTACCTAGGATGAGTAACCGGACAGTCATTTATAGAATGTAATAAAGTTCAAATTATATATTTTGAACTTATTACTCAAATTGATTTTAGAAAATAATTGTTTTTGAAAATAGTTCAATTCATTTCCACTTAAGGATCCTTGAATTTTTTAGGATAATTCAATTCATGTCCACTTAAGGATCTTTGAATTATTCACACAAGAAATCTTTTCAAAACTTAATTTTGGAATTAATTCAAATCATATCCACTTAAGGATTTTTGAATTTTTCATTCAAGAAAACTTTTTCAATAAATGAAATAAAAATCATATTTGGACTCCTAAGGAAATTTTGAGTTGAAAACCTATTTTTAATTTATTTTTAGGTATTTATTTGCATTTTCATTTTTGAATTGGAATTTGATCTAAATTGGAATTGTGAAGGGACCAAAATTCCCTTGGTCCAATTTGGTTGAACCAAATCAAGACTGGCTCGGGTTGGTCAAACCGGCCTAGCCACTCTTCTCTCACTCCCTCGAGCGCCCGTTCATTCCTCTCCCCTCTCTCTGGCGAAGCCGCCGCCGTCGTCTTCCCCGGTTCCGGCCATCGCCGGCCACCTCCGGCGCCGCCTCCTGCTGGCGTAGCTCCGGCGTGCCCCTCTCCCTTGATTCCCCACGGCCGCGGTGTCTGCCCGCGCCCGCATCGACCTCTCCTGCCAACCCTAACCCTAGTTTCACCATGGCCGACCTCTGCCCCGGCCGTCGCCAACTTTCTCCGACGCCGTGATCCCCTGCTCCTTCTTCTCCACGAGCACGGCTCGACCTCCTGCTCGACCTCGCATCTGTGTCGCCTACCTCAACCTCGACGCCGGCGTGATGGCTCTCAAATGGATGCAACCCCGGCGTCGCCGGTCTGGTGATGGTGTGGTGCTGGTGCGGCTGTGGTGATGCTGCTGCGACGGTGGTGGTGTGGTGCTGTGGTGTTGCTGTCGCCGACGGGACGGCAGTGGTGCCGCCACTGCAACCTCGGTGATGCACTGCTGCTACGCCTCCTCGACTACACCTACTCCAGCTCCCCTTGCTCTGCCTCGGCTACACATCAACCGGGTGAGTTCTTTTTCTGGGACCGGCCATCGTGTCGATGAACTGTGGTGATTAGTGGTGATGTGCTGCTGCTCTAGTTCATCCTGGCAATGAACTGATGCTTGTGCTCGTGCTGTGCTTGCGATGTTCCTCACTGTCCGTCGAGTTAACTGAAGAAATTTAGTTGTAAGCATTTCCACGTGTTCCTTTTTTTTTATAGGTTCCAGATGACTGTATTAACTTCATATATATATATATATATATATATATGCTTGAGTTGGCAGTTAGATCCTGGTGCTAGTGTTGTGCAAAGCGTGATTCTCAAATTCTCCTGAAGCATCATTAGGTTTCACAATGTATAATAGCATGTCTGGTAATTATTTAATGATGTGTTCTTAATGTATTGAGATGGATTTCCTGTTATATAGACAGGTTATTATGTTTTTTTGAGGTATAGGTTATTATGTTGTTGGTGATCCACAGATCACTGCTTGCTGCCTCCTGGTCATGTGTGTGACCAGAGGACATATGTTTATGCTATTTAGGAGATTTGGTGGTTCCTGGACAGAATTAAGTTGTTGTCCAGCAACAAATGCTTTGGGATTTAATCCTATTTCTTTCCTCAACTCTCTCTTTCTATAAACTGATCAGAACAGATTTAGTGCTTGATTTCTTTGTCTAGCCTGTGATGCAAAGGCTGAGGTACTGCCCCTTAATAAGAACAGATACCAAAATTGTGATTTTTATTCTCTGTGATGAGCTTGTATGGCACCACCATACAAACTGAGAGATCTTTCCCATGCTTACTCTTTCTCTTAATACTTATTTTTCCTATGCCTTTCTCCTCCTATTCTCCTCTCCTTTCTAGAGAACTGATAAGAACAGATCTGCCCCTCTCCTCTCTTTCCCTCTCATCTAAATGCTCTTGATCCTAGTAACCTGCTGTTGGAGAGAAGCTTGGTCTTCTGGAAATTGATGATAACCTGCGTCTTGTGGCTAGCCTGCTCCTTCTCGCTGCTTGACCTATTTCCTAGTTGTTCTAAAGATTGGGCATGGTTTGGTGGTGTTCTTGAGTTGTTCTTAGTGTTCTTGAGCTGTGGGGAAAAGTGAGCAATGGGTGGTTTGCTTATCAAGCTTGCTGGTTCGGCTGGCTGATTTGGGAATGTTTCTGGTATAGCATTAGGAGCTGGTGTGAATTTGCTTAAATGAAAAACATGTGGTGCGGTTGGCTGCTGTGGTGTTTATATACTGCTGGCTGGTTGTTGTGGTGCCGCCACACAACTAGGTGACTCCTCATTTGCATGGGTGAATAAGGTGCTTGGTTGTCAACTCCTTATGCAAAGGCATTTCTTGGGGTTCAAGTTGAGCTAGATATTTTGCTTGTGGATAACTCTCCTATGTGGCAAGCTTATCCCTCTCATGCTTGGTATTATCCTCTTGTAGGATTTATTTTTGGGCATGCCAAGTGGCTTTTGTCACTAGATGGGCTTGTGGCTGATTCTCTCACATGGGCTGGTTTGGCTTCTCTCTTATGTGGGCTTTGAATTATATGGGTGGTGATGATCAAGTGGCTTTGAATTTCAGAGTTGTGGGCTTTGTGAATTTTAAGGTGTGGGATTAAAATTTGACTCTCTTTCTTCCTTGGTGATTAATACCATTGGAGAAATATTAGAATGTGAGCTTTCTTTTATTAGGAACTTGACTAGATTAGAGGGATTGTCTAGATGCCTTTGTTGCCTAAGATAATAAATATGGATCAATGTTGCCTATTGTCCCTTCTCTTGTATGGATCCAAGTTGCCTCTTGTCCTTGCCTAATTGATCCATGTTGCCTTTAATGATCCAGTTTGATCCATAAGACCCTATTGTTGCCTAAGATAAAGTTTATCCCTCTAGTCATCAATTGGATATTAGGACAAGTTCCTAATATCAATTGGTTAAGTTCCAAAACCAATTGCCTCACCCTTGTGGTGAGGGCAAACATTTTAATTATAAGGACAATTCTTTTGTCCTTATTTATTTTTAGATGATTTTCAATTGCTTCATGTAGGTAAAAAGAATTTGCTAACAAGGTGGCCAGTCTTGGTATGAAATTTTTTTTACATAGCACAAAACCTTTGAATTTCACACAATTTCTAGAGACCTGGATAGGAAAAGATTCCTGCTTTTCTTTCTTTCTTCTTTTCTGTCTTCCTTTGTTTTGCAGGGAAAGAATTCGAAAAGATTGGGAGATAAGAAGAACAAGATAGGCTGAGGAGATCAAGATTTAGTTTAGGAATTTGATTTCCTCTTTTTGTAATATTATTTATATTCTTTTAAGGTATTTAGTTAGCTATAAAGGTTGTAATATTAATTATTCTTTCAATTTGGAACATGTAAAGTTTGTAGAAGATCAGGTTTGTATTTGTTGTATTACTTGCAATATGGACATTCTAGTTTGGATTGTAATTGAGATGTACTTGATGAAAGGATTTTTGTATATGATCACTTATTTGTGATGGTAATTAGATTGATTGAATTCTTGTATTATCAAAGATATGTGTGGAGTGATGACATGATATTGTATGTGATCAATTGGATGGGCTGTTACATGGTGTGTGTATCTGATATGATCATGAATGTGTGGATGTGATAAAGATAATATATTTGTGATGAATTGATGGTTTGAGACGAGGAATTAATTCTTATGTGATGATATTGGTGTGAATTTTGTAATATGATGATAATGGATATAGAATGTTATTGTATGATTGATTTGAATTATATCTTGTCATATTATCTAAAAGGATTGAAAATTAGGAAAGGTCATGTTTAAAAACATTGCACCTTGACAATCGACTAATTTGACTAATTAGTCTGTCGAGTAATAACTCTTTTCTTGTTTTGTGATTTCAATTTAATTTGGTATAAAGGTCATCTCAAAGTTTATTGCACTTGACAGGACGATCTAAACTCTAACCCATCGAGTCGAGCGAAACATCGATCACTTTGTCTCCTTTATTTTAAAAGCGCGAAAATTTCCCGCATTTTCAGATGCATGCTATGCGAATGCACAAATTCTAAATCTACCCTTCGGGTCTTTGAACTATGGGGTATTACACAAGGAGATTTGTAAAATTCGATCTACATCAATAGGACTGAAGACGTCATGTAACAAATTTACATCCCAGTTTCCTGTCACCGGGCTAATGAGTTCATCAACTGTTTTCAATAAAATACCACTTCTCGGTGTAATTACTTGGCGTGTCGGATTTCCCGGCACCCAATGGTCCTCCCAAATATTAATCATCGTACCTGAACCAACCCTCCATATGTGTCCTCGTATAAAAGTACTAAGGCCCGAAATAATGCTTTGCCAAGTAAAAGAAGATCCCTTTTTTGGTCCTGCCGTCATGAGATTTCCGTCAGGGTAATATTTAGCTCGCAATACTCTTGCACAAAGAGAATCTGGATTAGTAATCAATCTCCAAGCCTGTTTTGCCAACATAGCCAAGTTGAAAGAGTGTAGATCCCTGAACCCCATGCCACCGTTCTTCTTCGGGATGCACATTTTCCACCAGGCCATCCAATGCATCCTTCTTTGGACTTCTGAATCT
>QRDG01000941.1:0-41941 GCA_012064385.1 Puccinellia tenuiflora | reverse complement strand
AGAAGTTGAAGAAAAATCTCTATACAAACTAAAGAAGCACCCAGTAGCATGGTTGAAGTAGAACACTACTATTGTAAATTTGTAATGACAATTACAAACAAGAAACAAACAAAAAGAAGTTGCATGGCACTATTGCGCCAAATTTGTAGATAAAGAAACATATATATACATAAAGAAGCATGTTTCTCCAAAGGATAATATGAGTTTCCTCTCACATAAGTCATCATCTATCATGGAAGCATAGAAAATTGAAAATATGAGTAAGAAATTCTTGCTGCAATATGTAGGTAAACAACTTCATGTAACCACGTCCAGCATCAATCTCTAAAGGCTTTCAAAGCATGGATATCATGCTCACAAAAGCATAAAAGCAGTTCATGGGGGCACAAATACTAGCTATCCGCAAATAGTGACCAGCAGAAGCAGACTAGCAGAAGCAGCCTCCATGGCGCTGCTTATCCACCAAAACTCCTCCCAACCTAATGCGCCGGCCGGGAAGCCGGGGACGATTAACCGCGGCGGACCGATATGGGTGGCGGTGCCGAAAGCGATCCAGGTGCATCCGCAAGTCACGACCAGGCTGGGAGATCTTCGCGTGGTGGAGAGAAAAGTGGTGGCGCGGTGGGGAATCGGGAGACGGTGGGCAGAAAATTGATTTGGGGAGCAATAGCCGGGCGTGATTTTTGGAGATGATGGTGGTCAATCGTGCGGGGAGCCAGGGATAACGCAGCTATTTTTTTTCCTGCTAATGAAAGTTGCAGCGATTGGAATAGAAATGGCGCGAAAATTGTTAGGCATCAGACTCCGATCTACTGAAATTTGATTATTTGCCCTGTGACCACCACATGTCAGTGACACATGATGTGCCAAATAATCAAATTGCAAAATAAAGTGCGGCAAATTGTCAAATCCCCCCGAAATTCTACTCCTCTCCAGTCTCCACTCCGTTTCCCACTTCCGATCCCCACCACAGATTTCGAATTCCCGCACTTCCTCCGCCGCCATCCTCCATGGACGCCGAACGAGATGGACGTCGACGAGATGGACTCCCCCGCCTCCGCCTCCGGCTCCCTCTCCTCCTTCCTCTCCGAGCTCGCCGCCCTCCACCGCCGCTCCTCCTCCTCCACCGCCACCTCCCCGCCCTTGTCCCTCCCCTCCCTCACGCTCCTCTCCTCCGCGGCCGTCTCCGCCTCCCTCTTCCCCCGCCTCGCCGCAGCCGGCCTCCCTGCCTCCTCCCTCCTCGCGCCCCTCACCTCCTCCTTCTCCGCCCACCCCGCCCCCGCCGCCGCCGCCTACCTCCGCCTCCTCCTCGCCCCCGCCTCCCCCTTCCTCTCCCTCTTCTCTCCGCTGCCCTTCCTCTCCTTCCTCCTCGCCCTTCGCAAGGCGCTTTCGTCCACCACCGACTCCAAAACCCTAACTCCAGCTCCGGCCACGGCAACCCCCGCAAGCGCAAGAACCAGCGTCAGCAGGCGGCCCCGTCTTTCCTCCCAGAGGCTCTCCCCCTGCTCGCCGATGCCGCAGGGAGGCTGCCTCTCGGGGAGCATCCCGATGCGCGGAGGTCACTCATAGACACCGCCACCGAGCTCGCGGCCTTCAATGTCCTTGCCGCCATCGTTGGATCCAACTGCCACGCCGACGCATTGCAGGATGTGATACGTGCGCTGGCCCAGTGGTGCTCTCGGGTGTGAAATCAGCTACGCGTGCCGCGGCAGTGGAATTCTTGGTTAGGAAGGTTGTGCCTTTGGGTGTGGAGGAGGGGGAGGAGGGGGTGAGGAAAGTGGTTGGGTACCTGCCAAGGTTTTTGGCAGTGAAGGCGCCAGAGAAGACGGAGGCGAGGGGGCTGGCGGTCGAGGCGATAGTAGAGGTGGTGCAGGCAATGGAGCCACATGAAAGGGAGGGCTTCACTGCCTATGTGGTGGCGTTGGCGAGGGGGAAGGCAAAGGGACGGCTGTTTGCTGTGGATATGGTCCTGGCTGTGCTGCCGGTGATGTTGCCATCGGAAATGGATGAATCTGGTCTGGAGGAGGGCTCTTGGGGGCTGAAGTGCGTCCGGGTGCTGGTAGAGAGGTGTTCAGATAACGTTGGAGGGTCCGGGCTCGGGCATTGACGAATGCAGCCCAAGCGCTTGACGTTTGTCTGAAAGAGGTGTGGGGGTTACTCGGTTGCAGGAGGTAATGACGATTGGGAACATGGATCTCGGAGAGCTGTTGAGGCGACGGTGCATTGATGATAAGGCTGCTGTGAGGAAGGCTGCGCTTGTGCTCATCACAAGGCAATTGGTTTGATTGGCAGGCCTGTCGACGAGTCACTACTTATTGCAATGGGGTCTGCGTGCTCTGATCCGCTAGTCAGCATTCGCAAGGTGGCTCTTGCAGCCATCTCAGAGGTGTTCCGGAAATTCCAGATGAGAGAGTGACAAAAGAGTGGCTTCAAGCTGTGCCTTCGCTGGTGATCGATAGTGAAACCAGTATCCAAGAGGAATGTGAGAACTTGTTTCTTGAACTGGTTCTGAACAGAGTCTGCCAAGCTGCCAATTTAAACCTGGATGACGATTCAGTCAACTTGGAGGAGGTGTTCCCAGAAGGGACACTGGATTTGCTGAAAAGCATATGCGATGGAGAGGTTGCTCCATGCATTAAAAGGATATGTGCAAGCCTTGGGAAGAAGAAAAAAATGAGACCACTGCTTGCTAGTTCACTCCAGAATATCGTAACAATATCTGAATCCTTGTGGTTGAGAAGTTCTAAGCCAATTGAGAAATGGACTGCACCAGCTGGGGCTTGGTGGCTTCTTTCCGAGGTCTCAACATTTGCACCTAAATCAGTTAACTGGAAGTTCCTCAAACACCACTGGAACCTCCTTGATAATGTTGGCCAACAAGACATAGGTAAAGCTTCTTCTGAAGGGGAACCAAACTCTGCGCTCTGGGCATTGGATCGTGTTTCACTCCTGCAAACTATTTCAAATGTCTCCATGGAGCTACCTGTGGAGCCTGCAGCAGAACTGGCACACAGCTTGCTCACGCGGATTGAGAATTTTGATATGAACCTTAGTGAGGTAATCATTTAACGAATCAATACAAAATTTAATCTGGTACCAATAATTTGTCACTTTATGGTGGATTCTTACGCTCAGTTAAATCCAGGACTACCCAGTTTGCAATTAAGTTCTAAAAGCACCAAAATCCCAGTTAAATCCACTGAAATCGCGTAGATCTACTAGATACTATTACACTGTTGTACACTAACTCTATTGCTCACTCTGTTGGGACTGGGAGTGTATACTGAGAGTTCTTGTAAACTGCTGCATTTGATAAAGCCTTGAATGTATGTGAACATGTTAGTTATTTAACAGTCAGAACTGTTGACCCATACAGTCATGGGTGGGTATCTTACATCTAAGTATAATAACCCAAAGTATGCTATGTTAATTTTCTGAAAGGTATTTCTTCCAGCTTACATGTGGCAAGTACCAAACTTACAAAATGGCTGTGTAAAACCCACTTATTGCGGGTTTGGACTCGAATGACAAGATTATCCAGTGTATGTGTTGCTTTGATTCTTTTCATATTCTAGTATTCCTCTGGCCGAAGTTCCGCAAAAAATGATCCATGTGCATTGGTTTTATCTTTTTCATGACATATTTCTGCATTGTTGAGTAAATGCATATCATTGTTCTCTACAAACATCACTCTTAATAGAAGTATAGTCTATCCGTATGTTGACGGTAATGTCTTATCTACTTGCACATACAGGTCGATGCCCATGTAAAATCACTGAAAACTTTATGTAAACGGAAGGCAAAGACGACCAAGGAAGGTGAAGAACTAATAATGAAGTGGGCCCAGCAACTTATCAACAAAGCAGTTGCTATTCTAGACAACTACATAAAAGGGACATCACAAGATTCCAGGGGTTGTAGCTTCTTTACACCTCCGACTGGCAAACTTAAGGGAAGAAAAGGTGCATCCACATCAAAAGCGATGTCAGAAGCTGTTATTGCTGTCTTCACCGTTGGATCACTGATCCTAGCTTGCCCTGATGCTAGTGTGCAAGGCATCATTCCTTTGCTGCACACAATCATAACCTCTGGAAACTCCGAGCCAAGGCCAAAAAACCTTGCTGGTGGAAATGTTTCTTTCAAAGAGTTAGCCCCATCTTTGTATATACAGTCGTGGGATACAATGGCAAAATTATGCCTTGTAGATGACAAACTAGCAAAACGATATATTCCACTTTTTGTTCAGGTGCGTAGCCTCCAACCCCTCTCACTCTCATGATTTCTCTTAACAGGTAAACACTCAATGTTGCTTGTGTAACAGGAGCTTGAGCGGAGTGATTTGGCTACCCTTCGGAATAACATCATGATTGCAATGGCTGACTTCTATGTCCGCTATACCGCACTAGTTGACTGGTGAGCTTATATCTCTCAATGATCATATCATACAAATAGCATTACGCTTCCAGAGTTCTGTTATGGTGTTTCTTTTCTGCAGATATGCATGTTCCCATATATTCGGGGGTTGCTTCTACAGTCACATCCTGTACATCAGATATTATTAGTGTCCACACTTGAGAATTTCATGCATACTCCCTCCAGTACAGCTTACAAGGCACACACGTAGTTTAAGAAAAACTTTGATCATCTTGGTCAACAAAATATAAGTTATATGTCACAAAATTATCCCATTGGATTTATATTCAATATTTTTTTTTGCGAGCACGCGAACGCGTGTTGTAATTTTATAGAAGGCAGAATGTATATTACGGAGTGTCTAAAACCCTTTGCGAACAAAGGGCTAGACTGAACACCCACACACGCCTAAGCCTACTCTCGCGGCATCTGGGTTCTCCTCTCCCTGCCTGCTACTAGGGTTCCTCTCCTGGCCATGGACCAGAGTTGTAATTCATCTAGAATGCTCGTAGTCATCCTGTCTACCGAAAGCTGCCTCCTCACGTTGTCGAACACCCATGCATTACGATTTTTCCAAAGGGACCAGCAGACCAGGCTGATTAGGGTGTCCAACCTCCTGCGTTGCCCCTTGTTTACCCTCTGTCGTTCTCTCTCCCACCAGTCCTGCAAGGTCTCGTCTCCATCCGGTGAGGCAGTCTGCAACCCCAACTGAGTAAAACAGTTATGCCAAATTTGTCTAGCATACGGGTATTGAACCAAAATGTGATCTATAGTATCTTCCTCCTGCAAACAAATGAAACAGGACGATCTGTGTGCCTGCAGTCCATGCCTGAAGCGCCTGTCCGAGGTCCAAAGCCGTCGCCAGATCGTTAGCCACATGAAAATCCGACACTTTAGGGGTGCGCTGTTCTCCCAAATGCCGTCAGCCAAACTGAAGTTTTCAGCCCCCAACATCAACCTTTTGTACGTGGATTGGGCTGTGTAGACTCCTGTCTTGGATGCAGGCCAGTCAAAGGTATCAGCCGCCTCCAGATTTCTTTCAATCTCCATGCAAGCGAGCCATAGGTCAATGCATTGTCTAGCTCCCTCCGGCGACAGTTCAGTTTTGATGTCAGAGATCCATCTGTTTTCAGTCAAGGCTGCCGCCAGCGTCCTCGAGTTACGGGTTCTCGTGTCAACTGCTTGCAGTACTAACGGTGCAATCTCGCTAACAGCTTTGCGATCCAGCCATCAGTCTCGCCAGAACAGCGTAGCTTCACCATTGCCCACTGTAATTTTCACCAGACTGTCAAACACCTCACGCACAGCCGTGTCTTTAAGCATAGGGAGTCCCTGCCATGGACGATTAGCGTCTGTTCTTCTTAGCCACTCCCAGCGTGTACGCAAAGCCAGCCCCTGCATCCCCAGATCCTTAACGCCGAGACCTCCATAACAGGTAGGTCTGCAGATATTCTCCCAGGCCACTAGGCATTGTCCTCCCGTCGTTTCCCTTTTTCCCTGACCATAGGAAAGCTCGAAGGTTCTTGTTAAGTTCCTCTAACACCCAGACAGGGGCGTCTGCCAGCATCAGATGGTGTATGGGTCGAGCAGCCAGCACAGATTTGACAAGAATTAGTCGCCCAGGTCTGGCGATCAGTCCCTTTTGCCACGCCGGTATGAAGTTCATTGCTTTGTCGAGCATAGGCTGCCACTGCCCCTTCGTCAGAGGCTTGAGGGCCAGCTGGAGCCGAAGATAACACAGCGGGAAATCAGCCAATTTGTAGCCCAGCAGGTGTTGTGCTGCCTCCGCTCCTTGAGCCTCACCTCTGATCATCGTGGCTGTGGATTTATTGCGGTTTACCTTCAAGCCCGACGCCTCTCCGAACAAGAAGTTTTTAATGATATAATTTTTGTGGTGTATAATTTATATTTTATTGACCAAATTAATGGTCAAAGTGTTTTCTTTAAACTACGTGTGTGCCCTATAATCTGTACCGGAGGGAGTATTTATATTTGCACATTATTTCCCTTCCCTTATTGTTGGGCTTAGCCATTTTCCAAGTTAAATGATTCGAGTGATTGATCCAATATGAGTTCAGTCAACTCCATATTCCATGTCTACTAAAATGGAAAGACCACATCTTCAAAACTTGGCAAGATACCTGAGCTTTAGTTGAATGATATTGGAGCAGGAGCTGCAACTATTCCTTGCAATTAATATCAAATAATAATAATGTCTTCTTGCATATACCAATAGCAGTTCGGTAGTTTCTGTTTTTCCTCGTATATTTTCAATCATATTATCAGCAATACTGCACATGTTTTTTTTCAAATAGTTAATTATTATATTTGCACTTGGGAGCTTGCACTGATATTTCGTTTTTGCTTGTACAGTTATATGTCGAAAATAACAAAATCACTGCGTGATCCTTGTGAAGTAATACGGAGACAAACATTTATCCTACTCGCGAAGTTGCTGCAGGTGCTTATCATTCTTTCAGTGTTACATCTAAATATTCAGGCTCTGATCTATTGAAACTATTTCTTCTATCCAGAGGGATTATGTAAAATGGAGAGGAGTGCTTTTCCTTCGGTTTCTGCCATCTTTAGTTGACGAATCAGAGAAGATAAGGCATTTGTCTGACTTCCTCTTTGGGAGCATCTTAAAAGGTTTTTATACTCTTTGGTATTCTGTACCATTTTTGTAAGTCACTGCCTAACATGAACATAAATGTTGTTGCAGCTAAAGCGCCACTTCTTGCATATAACAGTTTCATAGAGGCTATCTACGTCCTAAACAATTATACAGGACATGGTGGATTTGGCGAGTCTCAAGGTTCTCAAAGTTCTCAAAGTTCTGACAGAGGATCAACCCTTTTTGCGATACGGTAAAGATAATCATGATGTTTGCTTCACAGAAACCATGTTCACCTTTATCTGACATTTAATAATGAGCTATTCTTGTTGCAGAGGAACTGACGAAAGATCAAGGTCAAAAAGAATGCACATATATGTGTCCTTGTTGAAACAGATGGCCCCAGAGCACCTTCTAGCTACATCAGCCAAGTTATGTGCTGAGATCTTAGCAGGTGTTTGTGATGGCTTGCTTAGTGTTGATGATGCAGCTGGAAGGGCTGTACTTCAGGTATGTATCTGTATATTGTCACAACTTACAGTGCAATAGATATAGTTTCATTTATTTATAGTTTTTCCATTTCCTTGCAATAACTTGGTTTTCCTTCCTGCAGGATGCTCTGCAAATACTGGCATGCAAGGAGATGCGTATCCATCCCAGCATTTGCACGGACAATTCCGAGATGGACGACGAAGGGGCAGATGGCGGGACGGCGAGCGCCCTGAACGCGGCGAAAGGGAGGGCGGTAACCCAGGTGGCGAAGAAGAACCTGATCCAGATCGCGATCCCGATATTCATCGAGCTGAAGCGGCTGCTGGAGAGCAAGAACAGCCCTCTCACGGGGTGCCTGATGGAGTGCCTGCGCGCCCTGCTCAAGGACTACAAGAACGAGATCGACGAGATCCTGGTGGCCGACAAGCAGCTCCAGAAGGAGCTCCTCTACGACATGCACATGTTCGAGGCCGGGAAGGGGAAGGCTTCCAAGGAAGCAGCAGAGGCTGGCCCCAGTGGGAGCTCCCCGGCTCCAGCACAAGATGATGTGGCCGTGAAAGCCACGGTGCGGTCGGTTCTCAAGGAGATGAACCGGAACGTGCCGACGCCACCGCTGCACACAATGAGCGTGCCCAGGGTGAAGTCGGTGCTGGGCACTGGAGCGCTTAGTGCGTCACGCCGTCCGGCTGCTGTCCTAGAGTCAGTGAGGCGGCTCGAGCCCTTTGGATCAGACGATGAGAATTAACATATATGCTTACCTGATGTTGAGTCCAACTTGGGTTGGTTGTTCATCTTAGGCAGTGTTTATGATGCTGATTACTAGGCTGCTCATCTTCTCAATGAGTTTCTTTTTTCGTTACTGACTTTGTAGACACGTTTAATGTATTGGAATGGTGATTGAATTACAGGCATATGTTTTTGCCGTATATTCTCACAGTAATTTGCACAAGTCCTGTCTTGAAAATGCAGCTCCAGAATTCTCAAAATTATTGCTCAACCATTGTCTTACTAAAAATGCAGACCTCCAGCTTTTTAAATTTTGTATGTACATGGTGACACCAAAATTACAAGAATGTGATACGAGTGTTCAAGTTTTGGAGTTGAAAAGCTCCAGGGCAGGGCAGTATAGCAACTGTACAGATGGTGTGGTTCTCGACATGCCAAGTTATGCAATGACAAAGCTTCCAGGGCAGTATAGCAACTGTACAGATGGTGTGGTTCTCCCACCTATATGTAGTAGCTCAGATTTTTCTTCCTCCTTGACCCGCCATCGCCATACTGCTCGTCGCACTGAATAAGTGCACTCATTGTGTTTGAGTCAGAGGAGAAGCTAGCACATACCTACAGCAAATCATGCCACTTGTCATCACATATATGCTGAACAAGAAGTAAAGAACCTACTGGCAGGAAGGTTTCCAGGATTTGAGGCAAAGTGCTGTGTGGTTCCTCACCTGATCACGGGCAAATGTCAAAAACATAGTACATGCTAAGAGGGCGCATGTTATCACTTCCTAGCTATGCAGGCTCAGGCCTACCTTCAGCTTTGGCTAAACGCTTCTCCTGCACGAAACAGTAAGAATTCAGCCACACAGGTGTGTGTGCTGCAGGGGAGGGGGAGGAGCTCGTGTGCACGAAACAGTAAGATTTCGCGAATGCACCGCTGTGCTGCAGTTATACATAGATTCTGTGGGGAAAGGAAAGTCGATGAGAGACCTTCTCGTTGCTGAACAGCATAAGAGAGCCAAGATCAACATACTACCTTCAAGTCACTTCCTGAAAATCCATCAGTCGTATTGGCGAGTAACTGAAGATCCACGTCTGGTGCCATCTCTTCTTTGGACAGTATCTGTTTCAAAATCCTCTCTCTACTTAACGGCTTGACGCATCATTTCACCAACCCGCCAACAAGAATCAGCACCTACGAGTTACATAGAAATCCTAAATTAGCCAAATTCAGGGAAATATAGAGGCACCATCTGCCAGTGAATCTTCGAAGGACTGCCCCGTCAAGATCAAAAGGCCTATTTGTGGCTGCAAGAACCAATACACGTTCTTTGTTTTTTGTACGCAGTCATCCCAGTGTACCATAGATTCATTTATGATCCTGAGCATGGCTTCGTGCTCCCTCTGATTTTCTCTCCTTCCAAACATATTGTCAACCTGTAAAAGAAATACAAAAATGTGAGCATAAGACATAAAGCAGAAAGCGAGTGAATAATGATTATAGGCTTGATTGCCGCCTGCCTGCACACTTCATCAATGAGTATTATAGACGGAGATGCTTTACTTGCCAAGGAGAAAACAGCCTTCACATATTTCTCTCCATCCCCATGCCACTGAAAAAAGATGAAAAATGACCAGCTTTAACAGGATATCACAGAGGACTAGAGGAGCACTGTAATTAATTGTCATTTTGATTGAACATACCTTTGACGTGATCCTTGACATTGCTATGTTGATAAGTATCTGATTCGGTAGCTAATGCTTTTGCAAGCATTGTTTTGTCAGTGCCGGGAGGTCCAAAGAACAATATTCCCTTTACTGGCTGCCAACATGAATGTGGTATTTCAATGCAGTGAGTTCTCAACCTTCACAAAAAAACCGTGTAAAACATCCATCCCTACATATACTTCTTTTATCTCCTCATAACCCAGTATCCAGCTGTTCCAATATTTTTAAAAATCTTACACAAACAAAATCATAAGGTCTTTATGAGAGCACACAAAAATAATCATGTTCTGAGGCAACCAAGTTTTTAAACAATCGAACATCCAACTATCCAATGATAACATATAGGACCAACACTTTTTTCAATATTAAATTTTGATTTACGACAATATTTCTTAAAAAAGCAACCTTGTAAACATTATTACACCTCTGAGTGGACTTTTAAGATATTAACTTTATTACAGTTAACATACAAAGAATGCATTTGGTGCCCCACCTCATATAACAACATTATGAGTGGAAAGAGCATATTTTGGTGGCACCTGCATAGCCCAATACACCAGATCAATCATCTCAAAATTAGTTTGTAGCAAAACTTATACTGACAAGAAATATGAAAACAAATCAATATAGGGGGAGCACACCAAAGGAAAACAAGCATTCTGAACTGTGCAAGTCCGTAACTCACTGCATAATGCCCAGTCGAGACTTGTAGTTCAGAGATACCAAATGGTTAACACATATTTTAGCTATCTTTTAGCGAGTTATAGTAAGTTCACCATATTTTCCATCAAAATGATTTCGGCCACAGATAGAACACAATGTCCATGAAGATGATCATCTTCCTGCTCTTATCATGTTTTAGTGGGTAGTCACGATATCTAACCGATTAAATTGGCTTATCTATTGACAAGGTGGGCCCACACACAGGACATCTACATCACCTTTTAAATATAACATAATAAGTAAACGACATCACTCAATCTAATGTTAAGTTATAAAACTAAGTAGAAAGATTATTAAGAACTCACAAGTAGTGGTAATATTTTTCTCACATGGCATTGTTGAACAAACTCCTTTATTTTAAAAGGTAATCACTAAACATAGATAATAATTAGTACAAATGTTTGCAGACTCCACCCCTCCACGGACTCCTCCTTGTAGCAATCCACCTCAGCAAAGTCCACCCCTCCCCTATAGGGACCCCAGTGCAAGTCCATCTCGATCTCCGCCGCGTCAGCCATCTCCGCCCACTAAGTGCCTAAAGCGGAAGCTCACCGCTTCGCCGACTAAGAAGAAAGGTACAAAGAAGTCAAAAGACAAGACTCCTGAGAAGTTACCTTACGAAATGACTGACGAGGAAAACAGAGCGATCGTGGCTGCCGATGTCAAAAGACAACTTGCACCGAAAAAGCCCGAGCCAAAGGAGAAACTAGCTCCGGAGGTCGTTGAGCGCTTCTACAAGAACTTATCGGACCCCCCACCGAAACCGGCATCAGACTATGAGCGCTCTATTGAGAAGTCATACGAACAGATAGGCGAGGGGAGATGCGGGAAAAAGGTTCCCCAGCTCGGAGAACAGAAACAACAATCGATAGCCCCGCTCAAGGTGTTTCCCGATAAGGACGTACACAACAATACTTGTCTCAGTTTTGCTCAAGTCATAGGCGAAAGTGGATACCCCATGGCTGAGCTAGCATGGAGATATGTTGAAGGGGGGCCTCTGGTCAGACGTGATCAGATCCCGAATCTACAAACACAAATGCAAAGATTGCATGAGTGGTACACGAAAGTCGCAAAGGAAGGGCGATTGTGGCTCATGGTGGCAGTTAAGGAAGAGCACTACTTCTAAGACTACCTCATTGGAATTGAATTTTCAGAATTGTTTCAGTTATACAATCAAGACGCCCTCGACAAATCTCTCATCAGTTGCTATTGTCTGTAAGTGATTTATTTCTGTAATTCAAGTCTTTAACTCAGCTCGTTCATTGCCTGTAATTATTCTTTTGTACCCTATTATGCAGAATGAAGATTCTCGAATTCAAAAGGGACAGAATCTATGACATTGGGTCCATTGACCCGGATAAAGTTAATGAATACACCATACAACATCATGCCAAAGACACAGAGGACCTTTTGCTAAGGTTTTTAAAGAGACAAAATATCAAACCAGAAATACTATTTGCTTACAACTTCGAGTGAGTGTTACTGTCTTGTACACATTCTATTTTGCTTACTCGATGTTAAGTATAATTGATGAGTTATGTATGACTGCGTATATACACGTGCGCAACTTTCACTGGATTCTGCTAATCATTAGAATTGACGATGGAACCGTTGAAATCATGGACTCATTAAGGAGAGACACTACAAAATACAAGAGCCTGGTTCTTATGCTCCAGAGGTAATTTCAATCATTATCGCACTATATCACCCTCTTTCGTTCATTTCCTGATATCAAGTAATTAATAACTCCTTTATTCATTTTCTTTGCCTGGCAGGGTTTGGAAATGGTTCGTCGCGCGTGAAGTCGGTGAATGGAAACCAGAGCTGACTTTTGTTCCGAACAAGATAAGTAGTATGACCTAGGTCCACATATCTCTTTAATTCTAGTTTCAATACTATTATCATGCTTGATTATTATTTGATTGAATTCTATTCTCGTAGAGTGGTGTCTGAGGCAGCTAAGCGGTACTCATTTATATGGATACTATGTTTGCGAGTTTATTCACATGATGACCAATGAGAACTGCAAAACTCGGAGACAAATTAATGTACGTAAATACTATTCATAATTTTATTTTATTACCATCAATTGTGTTGAATTTTATTCATACTTTTTTATGATGATTTGATATATACACACAACTCATATATTAATATTGATCTCCTTCTTTTAAAGATGGAAAGGAAGCAGAACGCGCTCCTACCAGAGGACCGCGTAAAAACAATTCAAGAGGAATGGGCGGGATTTTTGCTTAACGAGGTCATATCACCAACCGGAGAATATCATCACCGCTAATGCCTCCATGTAAATTAGTGATCTCCATGTAATTAAACAGATATATCTACCAAATTGTATGTGTATGTATATGCGCATCAACGTGATCTCTATGTAGTATGAACTTTATGTTTACAAAAACTTATTTTTGGCGCATCGACGTGATCTTTTTACGATGGAAAACATAAAATCCGAAACCCTAAACCCCTCCTAAACCCTAACCACCTAAAGATTCTCCACCCGTCCGCGCACGGCTCCACCCACGTGAAGGGCCTTTAGTATCGGTTCGTGACGAACCGGGACTAGGGGGCTTTAGTCCCAGTTTGACAGTCCCCAACCGGGACTAAAGCCCCTTAACAACCGGGATTAAAGCCCCTTTTTCTACTAGTGGAAAGAAAGGGAACCGGCTGACGTTGCGTTGGAATTAATTACTCGGTGAAATTCTGGTGTGTGTGTGTGGTGAGATAGAAGATCCGACGTTGCTCTCGGAGGTTTGGGTCAGCTTCGTTTCGTCGCCTTCATCTTCGATCATGCGGTCGCTGCTGCTGGTTGAGGAGTGGAATCCAAATTATTTTTTGGAAGCGGATGTACCTGTGGTGTGGAGTACTGTACTGGGTCTGGGGCAGTGTGCGTCGCGTGTGGTCTGCGACACTAGCTAGCCGGCCGGTGAAAGCTACTAGCTCGATCGTGCCTACCTTTTCTGCGATAAGAGCAAGATCAATAGCACAGCCAGCTGGTGGCTCTACGAGCCATGCCATGTCAGCTACCACCAACATAAAGTCAGAACAATACAATAGACTGGCTATTAGCTGGCTGTTAGGATGGTGGTATAAATATATATATATATAAATAAATAAATAAATAAATAAATATATATATATATATATATATATATATATATATATATATATATATATATAAAGATTGCATGTGTATATCAGCTATAGAGATCCAGTGTAATAGGTATCTTTGTGGCCATTTCAACCAACCATCACGACATATCAGTATAAGCTGCTTAAGAAGGAAGCATCAAACAGATTTCACAAGGCAACAGTTTACATACACTTAAGGACACTTAAACATTATATGAGTCTATGAGGAACCATTAACCAAACATAATACCAAATTAGATCTCCGACAGCAAGCCGATAATTTTGATCTTTGACGACAATGAGCAACAAACAGATCGCACATAGTACCATGACATCGACACTTAGATATTACACATGACTCTTTAGAAGAAAACATTGACCAAACAAAATACTAAATAGTAGTGTCTCCAGCAAGCAAGCCGAGGAAACAATGAGCAGCACACCATTTGCACCAACAACCCTCAGCCACTGTTTGGAATAAAGGAAACAAGCACAGGGGTAAATATTGAAGTCTAATCAAGGTTGCTTATCAAAAGAATGGATTAAGTTGCTCTTTAGTAGTCCTGAAATAAAAAATGCATCAATCACCACATCGTAGTATTAGTCCTGAAATAAAAATGCATGTAAGATATCATAATGTTACAGGAAAAAAGAAATACGAACATGCAGATATCAGTATCCCACCATGATTAATTACGACGGCTATTTCGAAACCTATGCCAAATATGTTGGATCAAATCATTTTTAAGCTGGGTATGTATTGGACGAGCACGGAGAGTAGCTTTTCTACGTAGCACATCAGCAAAACATAGATTACGACCAACATTCACTTCAGGAGTTAGAGCAAATGAAGCCCCTGGATTCTCATTCAAGTCGATATGAATGGTAACCTGCTCTCCCTCGTCTTCGACTATCATATTATGGAGAATCACACAAGCTAGCATGATCCTTCCAATACTCTTTCTCTTCCATAGACGTGCAGGCCGGCGAGCAACCACGGTGGGGAGGAGGACGCCATGGACTGCGGTGGGAGTGGTGGTAGCCAGGGACTGGGTACAAACATGGATGGGACGGCCGGAGGAGGGACGGGCTGAGTCGTTGGCGGCGGGACGGACTGAGCCGTTGTCCTCTTCGATTGGCCAGCCATCTCACAGGGGCCGACGGCGGCCGGACGGCCTGAGGAGGAACGGGCTGAGCCGTTGGCGGCGGGCTTGGCGTCTAGGGTTTCCGATTTGGGGGCGATTTCTCTAGTGGAAGAGAGGAATTGGCGCGGGAGGCTCGATTTCTAGAGGAGATGGAGGAGATTTGGCATGGAGAGCTCGATTTGGAGCAAAGAGCTCGATTTGCCGCGGGAGGGGAGCACGGGATCGAGAGGAAAAATCAAGCGCTGGCCTAGCGCCGGCACGGGCTGCAAGCGGGCTCTGTTTTATCGTAGGCTGTGCTGGAGCCGGGCGCTAGACA
Organism: Puccinellia tenuiflora; assembly: GCA_012064385.1. Taxonomy (NCBI): domain Eukaryota; kingdom Viridiplantae; phylum Streptophyta; class Magnoliopsida; order Poales; family Poaceae; genus Puccinellia; species Puccinellia tenuiflora. The sequence continues at coordinate 26,640 of QRDG01000941.1, read as the reverse complement.
AAGCGCTCGCTTCGCTCTCTCTCCTCATTTCTCTCTCTTCCACGTAGGAGTTTGATGACATGGCAAACGCTACCGCCGGCTGATTAGGCATTATTGTACCTGCTCTAACAATGGCATGCACTGGCACCTCTGAGCTCTCCTCGTCAGATACCTCATGCTAGTAGCAGCCGCTCTCTCTCCTCGGCGACACTCGGAAAGAAATTAACCAGCAGAGCAGGCAGGAATCGCCATTTCCGGCACTAGCTTTCCGTTTCTTTCCGGGCAACTCTGCAGGTAAATCAACTATTCCCTCTGTATCAAAATGTGTTTTAGCATTTAGCTTTCAATCCGTATCTAAACATGTTCTAGTACAAAATTCAAATAAATATTACACTAAAATATATCTAGATACGAATAGAAAAAAAATGCTAAAACATCTTACATTTGTATAGGGGGTAAGTTACATCGCACGAAACGGACGTTGTCGCACGAGGTGCAGACAAATTCGCTAGCTAGGTAGGTGTCCGGATGGTCATGCCGCCGTACGTGTCATGTCAGCGATAGCTGATCAGTGGATTAAACGTGAATTGGTGGATGAACCTTCCACCACGTCCTGCAACAAGTCTCCAGCACACACACGTACGGTTTCTTGACTCTCGAGTGACCGACGCGACGCCGTGCGCGTCCGTGGATCGCGACGGTACAGTTAATTCTGCACGCGCCGATCGTATGTTCAGGCGTTCAGCGGCTAGGGGTAGACGACTCACGACTGTGATTTAATTGCACGGCATCACACTTTGCTTACTCCGACCGATCAGAGCTCGCACTTGAGCGAGTGAGCCCGGTAATGAATGGATTAGAGGCGCATGCATCACACCGCACAGCAGTTTTCTTCGTTATAGCCAAGATAAATCGGACTATCGGAGAGACGTTCTCCAATACTGTCGACTAGTTGGTGTCCCGGCAAACAAAACTCAAGAATAACAAGGCATGCATTTTATCTACATTTGAAACCATGAAAGACCCAGAACCATTTTCACATTAAGATAAAGAAGTGTGCTAATAAGGACACGTGCTTCAGATTAATTTTTTGTGGACACGATTAAAATATGTGATCTAGTCAGAGAGTGTACAGCTCCCTGACTTGCCTTCTTAAAAAATATATTATTTAAGTCTAATATAATTCAAATTAATTTGTATAGTAAAAATCTAAACTATATATTTACCGTCATTACTTGTAACCAAAAATATGATGCTAAAAAATTAAGTTTAGATGATTTATACTACAGTTTTATCTACAGTAATTAATTAAGTACAATATATAATACAAAAAATTATGCTATAGTATCTGACTTTCCTTCACAATTTTCTCTGACTTACCTCCTCCACGCTAGAGGAGTCGGCTCCCAAAATATGGTAAGTGAGCAATGCATGCATGCTTGCGGGTCATGCACCCACGTAGATTTCTTTTGCGTTTCAACTTTAAAATGTTTTATCTCTTAAATTGGAAATCAAAATTCATATATGTTTTCACGGTTGGCTTTGTCGCGACGAGGTCTTTGAAACTAGATCTCATCTTGATATGTTTTGCTAATATTTCTTTTCCAACCGTAATTGCCAGATCATAGTCACTTAATGACTTGATCACCAGTTATACTCAAGTTGGTTGCTAGTTTTTTTTTTTAAATTTGCTCCTAACCAATGTAAGTCTTTTCTGATGGTAATGTCATTTATTACGTGTTTAGATTGGTTCAGATATTAACCCTCTGGTCATGTAGATCATTGCTATGATTAAAAAACAATGTAAAAAATGATCTGATAACGGTGTATTATTCGATAACGAAAAATAAGTTAGTCAAGACATATTAACAGGGGATCTTGTTTTAAAGTATTCGTCGAGACGAACTCAACTATGAAGACGGATTGTCAATTGGATAAACGGTTTGAATGACAATTCATTTTAAATTTCCGGATTGTGAAATGATTCCTTGCTTCAGCCTCCGTCTTTATAGGATCAAATGCTGACCTCACGTGCCGAACGGGATAGTTTGTTTGGGCATGTCCCCATAATAGAATAATCATAAAATAAAAAACCTTACATTTTACATGCAGACCAAAAGATAAACGGAAATCACAAATCAGCCAACGCATTTTGTGGTGGAGAATATCTGGATGGATGTTGTGTAGTACACATGGAACTCTCTCACGTGATGCTATGGTAGGTGAGCAGTACTGCTGATTGACACGATCATGGAGATTAACTTGTCCTCGATCGCCGCATACGTTAAATACTGCTGATTGAATGAATCCAAAATTTAGGAATATTCTGTGAAAAAATCAGGAACTTATTTTGTAAATAATCATTCGACTGTCATAACTGTGAGATCTGCGAATTGTAATCACCAGAATATCTCCTTTGTTGGGCCATGTATATATGGAATGCGTTTCATCTATTAGCTATGATATGTTGTGCCTGCCTTCCGCCTATAAATTATTGACGCGAGCAGGAGTTCTGTTCATATTGCTTGACACACTTGGGCAATCTTGAAGTACGGTTCTGATTCACTAGATCGATCGGTCAGAAGGTGGACATCAAATCAAATATGAAGCAGGGATGGCTGGCGTGCGCGATCACTCTCTTGTCCATCGGCTGGCTCCTAGTAGTGGGACAGTGTAAGTATTATCCTGTACTAATCATGCAGTTAAATAGTTTAGTTTTTGCGAATAGTTAAAATAGTTTTGTTGTCTTGCATAAGCTCTTGCCGCTGGTTATATGACATGTATATGTGCATGTGTATTAGTTGTAAACTGACAAACACAAAATGTTGCATGCAATAGGTCGTCCCGAGGCCATGAAAATCAACCGAGATGGTCGTACCATGGACTCCTCATCAGATGAGAGCAAGCTTAAGCTGATAATGTGTGCTCCTAGAGATTGCAAGACCAAAGGCGAAGCCTGGGATGAAAACTGCGTATGTTGCCTCGTGTTGCCGGGCGTTCCTTGTTGGCACACGATGAAGGAGTGCTAGGCAAATTGCCGATCCTGCAACCCCAAGTGCCCGTCTCTGCCGGCGAAGGGACTGCGTGTGTAACTATTCTCCAGTCAATTTCCGTACAATAATTTTTTGTTGACGGCTTGATGCACAATAAATTTGTGGATCAAGTAATGGTAGATCTAGCTTTCACGTCCGCATGTCTGGGATCAGGATGTTAGAATCATTTTGGTGGTGGTGGTGGTGGTGGGGGTGTGTGTGTGGGGGGGGGGGGGGGGGCAATCGCCCCCATCCCCCATGGTAAGCTGTAAAAACAATTTAATATTTTTTATGAATATGTAAATTTAATTGTCTAAATCAACTAAAATTAATCAACGGAAATAGTTGTGTATTTAACTAATCAAATATCATCAAGGTTCATTCCAGAAAAAAAAAAACCGAGGTGGCTTAAAACATAAATTTATTATGTGTCATTAATTTAGACTGGACTCTCCTTCCATATTCCTAGATAACAGAAATTCATGGTCAATTAGTTGGATTAATTCCTCGCACTTCAAACATGTTGTATTTAAAGTAAAGACATATGTATGAGTAAAATAAGTAAACATCAAAATTATCTATGATAACACTTTTGTTTGGTTCATAGATATAATATAGTCACCAGTTCGACATGTCGTTCTTTTATTGGTTGCAACAAAGAAAACTCTTTGACATTTTATCAAAAAATTATTAATTCGACATGTTTTGTTAAATGCAAGACAAGTTTCAAAAGAAAAGTCTAAAATATTCAAGACAAGAGAAATTCTAAAATAGTTTATTTAAGCGATGGTCAAAATCGATGTTAATATAGTCTATAGCAATAGAAGGTATCCACACTGTAAAATAATCAAGAATGACCATATGTGTTGCTCTATTCTTGATTTCCCCTTTTTGTTACCATTTCATCAAAACTTAGAACTATTATGTCATTTTTGCGCAAATTGACATTTTATAAGAGAGCTGTCAGCCATCATTTTCAAGCTGAGTAAACATGTGTTCTGACTTGTTGAGAAAAACATTGACTAAACTAACACAATTATTTTTAGATCAATAAAAAAAATATATATATTCAAAGTATCATAAAACATAATTCATTATATAACTAAAACATATTTCACTTCGGAATCGGCTTTCTGCAGTGTTGACTAAAACAAATGTAGATTTCTCATAAGAAGTCCGTTTTTAATGTACGACCACTTAAATTATCCAGAAAAACACGTGCATCTGAATATTTTCGTCAAAAGTCAAGGTAGGACGGCCGTTCTACCTTGCCCTACTGGGAGCTCCACTAACTGTATGAAGTTCTTTAAGTTGATGTCATTGTAGCTGAGCAATCGTGGAGATTAGCTGATCATATGTACAATCCGATAGATAGAATGTGCATCCATAATTAGGAACATTCTTTGAAAAGAAAAATCGGGAACATATCATATGCCTATGCGTCTATATATGTTATTTTTTATTGTGATCCAAATTTAGTACCCCCTCCCGATGGGCGGGGCATGTGTCCGGCACCTTGGACGCCGAACACATTATCTGACCGCCCGGTGGACTGCTCTTAGTACTAGTCTGTATTCAGCAATCAACTTGGGTACGTAGTGATACCCATAAACAATGACCGGACCGGGTCGATGGCGATGCACACATGATCGCGGTTCAACGATCGATCGTACAGGCACCGTCGGCCACTTATTTTGTCTTCTTCTTCTTTCATTCGTCATCAAGACTCCAAGTGTTCCTATCAAAAAAAAAAAAAAAAAAAACTCCAAGCGGATGAATCGAACGGCCTACGTCCACTTGCACGACAGTAATGGCACGCCGGCCATTATTAAGTTCACACGGCCGCTACTTTCAAAAAAAAAAAAAAAGTTCACACGGCCGCCCTGGCATCTGCGGGAAACGGACGGTGATCACTGGTCAGTGGATTAAGCGTGCAGCGGATGAACCTTCCACGTCCTGCAACAAGCCTGCCTCTGCCTGGAGCATACACACGTACGTGGCCGAGTCTTGACTGTGGAGTGACCACTGGATCGATCAATTCTGCACCGAACGTACGTTCATTGATCGGGGCACGGATTATATATGACAGTGATTTAATTGCACGGCGCGTCTGACGTTACGTACATGCCTCCCGACTGATCAGAGCTCACTTGTGTGACACATGACTTGCAGGGCCGAGGTGAAAACGAACGAATTAGAGGCGCATAGACGAACGTTAGGGGTGCGTTTGGTAGCCCACCCAGTACTCAACCAGACCCGACGTATGCAAAAAACGGCTGTTTGGTGGCCTGGCCCAGCCCGCGTTTCTGCATGCGCACGAACCTTAAACCACGTTGGGTCAGGCTGAGCAGGAATTCGACCGTTTTTCTAGGGGCAGGTTCTAGAGAGCCACGCGTGTAGACGGAGTTGCACACATTGGGAAGCGCGGGAGACGAGACGTTTCGGCATAACTCCCCACTCCCCTCACCGCCCCACCCCATTTGCTCCACCGCTGTTCACCGCCGAACGGCATGGCGGGTCCTCGTCCACCGCCGCGCCGCCCCTCGGCGACGTACCGCACTCTGGGTGTTCAGCATTCTTGCTAAGGACATCTCCATGTTGGATCTTAGTCGCATCTTCAACTCCCATTCGCCCATCTGATGCTGTCGACCATCATCGACGTTGGCAACGGCGGGTGCTTCCACGGCCGGGCCATCAATGCCCGGTCCTACGGCTCCGGCGATGCGGGCGGTGCGGCCATCTGCTGGCCGCACCGCCCTTTGTGGGGATTTCGATCCCCGGTTCATCCAGCGGGGGGCCTTCGTCGTCAATCCTGACGCCACCTCCACCTCCTTCAGCACCTCCAGGGCCTCCACCGCCGCCACCGCCTGCAGAAGCTCCTCAAGAACTTTATCCAAGATTTGGTTGGGGTTTCATGTGACGTGTCTTGATTAGCAAGCTCTAGTCTAGGATTAGCGTACTATATGTTAGATTCGCATGTACAACTGTAGTAGTTCCTCCGATCTGCAGTTTAGATTCGCATGCAATGCTTGCATTATTGCCCCAAATTCACATGTCCTCGATTTGGGGTTTTTTCGTTGTTCATTCTTTGTCCATGCAGTGTTAGATTTGGGGTTATTTTTTCCCCAAATGCACATATCCAGTGCCTCCATGCAATGATTTGGGGTTCTTTTTCCATGCGATGCTTGTTCATTCTTAGGCCACTTCATCGTTCGTTGCTAATAAACGTCATCCCTTCAAGACAAGGTACCCAAGGCTGAGCAAGATATCCCGGACGTGCCTCCTGGGTTTGAGCCACTGGTGCCCAAGCCCGCGGTCATCCCGTTCAACACCAGGCTGCAGAATCTAGTGGTGCGTGGGAGAGAAGAGGAGGCGACGGAGCTGATGAGGATGACAAAGGGGAAGAAGCCCAAGATCGGCCACATGCCAAGACCTCTCCTGCCGCAGCGGTTCTACACGCAGCTGGACCGGGGTGACCTGTAGATGCTCGTCATCCCAAGGTCCTTTTATGTTGCGTTGAAGGCGTGGCTGGCGATCCCCCTTTCCCGGTGCATTCCGATCGGCGTCTGCAAGTTCTGCGACGAGCATGTTCAGGTAAGCTACTACAAGAACACCGACGAGATTGTGTTGGGGAGGCACTGGGCAGAGGTTGTCTACCGCTACAACCTGGAGCAGGACGACGTCGTAGTCTTCAAGCTCATGGCAACAAGCTTCAAGATCGACATCTACCAGTGTGCTCAGTGTTCTGTAGATAGTGCATTTTGATCAGGGGCGCGTGATGCCCCTGTTAGTGATCATGAGGGGCATGGGATGCCCCTGTTAGTGATCATGAGGGGCATGGGATGCCCCTGCTAGATGTTAACCCGGGCTTAGAATGTCCGAAACTTGTTTTGATCAGGGTGTTTACTTTTCCCTGCTTACTTTCATCAGGGTGTGTGCTTTCCCCTGATATGATGTAGTTAAATGCACTGAACCTAGTTAAGTACTTCCAGCTTATGATCCCGTATTGTGTGTGATCCTGATTGTGTGCATGTGTGTTAGGAGGTGGTAAGATCACCATGTTTGAATGTGATGAGAACATCCCTAAATCAGCACGCAACCAAACATGCGTGTTTTGCATGTAAACGACCCCAAGTCGAGTTTGTAGGCAACCAAACACGAAAATGCAAAACAAATAGGAAAAAAGAAAAATGATATGCAGGCAGCCAAACGGGCTGCAGAACATGGCTCTGACCACATTTCTCTCGGGCCAAGCCCGTCGGGGCCACGGAGACGGGAAGGCCGAAATCGGCCCGAGCAACCAAACACGCCCTATGTGAAGCTGTTTGATTTGTGCCACCGTTGCGGACTTTACTAATTACCTTGACAATGTTCAGCAAAATGCATATCGGAGAGATTATACTATACTAAGTACCGACGATCTAATTAAACATCATCCACAAACCATGCATAGAAATAATCACCAAATCACAGATGCATCCTTGCCTCAAATCATATCAGCCCTACAAAACCTAGCATTCGCGCCCGGCTAAACCTGATCATTAGAACATCGTCAAAGAGGAATTTCCCAGAATGTTAAAAATCACATAGGCGAGGCAAGATCCAGATCAAGTTGAGTATTAACAACAATATTTCGCATACGTGACATTCAAACAGAATCTAGACCGATAGAGTGGAGACTCCCTATTATTCTTTCTTGAATGGAACTAAGAACATGACGCCCTACTCCTTGGAGGCGGCGGCCTTCTTCTTGGGCGACTTCTCGGCGGCGGCGGCGGTCTTCTTCGGGGGCAGGGTGGAGTGGATGTGGGGAACCACTCCACCATGGGCGATGGTGATGGCATCGAGTAGCTTGTCGAGCTCCTCATCGCCGCGGATTGCGATTAGCACGTGGCGCGACACGACGCGGGCCGTTAGGACCCCTCATTATGCTAGTGAGGCTTCTCAAGTTTAGTCATACCCCGCCTACTGGAAGAGGCCATGACCAACTTATAAGGGAGAGTATCCCTCCTCACTTCAGTCCGGGATTTTGGGATGGAGTGGGCTCTCCTTTTATAGTTGGGCCATGTGAGCATAAGCGTCTAAAAGTATGCCGAGTGTTGGGCTAGGTTTGAGTGGACGCTAACATCTAGTATCAGAGTCAACATTACCATGCCCGTCGGGGGGGGGGGGGGGGGGGGGGGCTTCCTCGGGGATGGGATGTTAGGACCCCTCTGTATGCTAGTGAGGCTGCTCAAGTTTAGTCCCACCTCGCCTACTGGAAGAGGCCATGACCAACTTATAAGGGAGAGTATCCCTCCTCACTTCAGTCCGGGATTTTGGGATGGAGTGGGCTCTCCTCTTGTAGTTGAGTCGTTTGCGCATAAACGTCTGAAAGTAGGCTGAGTGTTGGGTTAGGCTTCAGTGGATGCTAACATTCTTGTTCTCCTTGGCGGCTTTCCTAGCCAGCTCCAAGGTACTCGAGGACGGTGGCGAGGTAGACAGGGGCGCCCGAGCCAACGCGCTGCGTGTACTGGCCCCTCTTGAGGAAGCGGCCGATGTGGCCCACGGGGAACTGGAGTCCGGCCTTGACGGAACGCGACACAGCCTTCTTCCTATCGCCGCCCTTCCTTCCAGCCATCTTCTCCAAAGAACTGGGCTACTACGGTGCTGGCAGCTGGATAGGAAATTGATGGAACGCGCGCTGCTGCTGCTGATGGTTCTTTGAATTTGTCAGTTGGATCGGCGGGGAGGGGGCGCTCTATGTAGGTTTGCGGGAGGGGGGCCGATCCGCGTGAACTGGCATGGGCGAAAGGTGGGGATTCGTTTTGGAAGTGTGATGCGTGGGACGGGTCAATGGGCCAATTAGAGCGCAGGGATACTCGTTGCAGCTTGGCCCTACTTTTCTGAATTGTAAGTGTTTCTCTTCAAGCATGTTACTCATTCTGTATATCTTACATTCGCTTGAAGCATGTACTCTTCATTGCAAGTACTCTCCAGTACTTTGAAACAATTTCTTACCTCTGCGAACTCATGTCAATCAATATATGTTTCAATCTACTTACCATTAATCAAAGGGCGTCAAATCGTGTAACTCAAAAGTAGTTCTCCAAGTCGTGTACTTCTATCCTGAATACTTCACATCTAATTGAAGATTACTTTCTTTACATCTCATTCCTCTGCAATATTTATAAACTAATATTCATTCCCTTCTAATCGTCATATCTTGATACTTCACTATCATGTGCAGTTTGATCAAAAATTTAGAAAAAAAAACAATCGATCTCTACAATATCAAATCTATCTTATTAGACACGTCATTAAATATATTTTCATGGTATATCTATAAAATACTAATTGTTGGTAATTTTTTCTGTAAAGTTGATCAAACTTTATACTGTTTGACTTCATAAAAAATTGATACGCCTTGTTTACAGCAACGGAGGTAGCAACAATACTCTACTGGCTTGTATGGAATGCTACATAATGAAAAGTCGAAACATTTAGCCAAGAGCATCTCTACACAAATTTGATTCAACCTTCAAATTTCATTTTTTTTCGTATTCCATCTTGATGCATCATAGTTCTCCACCGTATTCGTGTACGTTGCCATTTAATTCCACCCTTGATGCATCTAACAGCTCCAGGTGAGACCATTTTCATACAATAATGCTCAGTTTATGTAATTATATAGTTCAGGTATTGATAGTGTACATACTTTCTTGTACAACAAATCACTATGTTACAACCCTTTCCAACATGATGACCAAATAATCACAAATTTGCGCTTTTCTCGTACAAAAAATCACTATGTTACAACCCTTTCCAACATGATGACCAAATAATCACAAATGAATGTGTCCAACATGATGACCAGATAATCACAAATGAATGGCGGCAGAGAGCATTCTGCTTTATGCAACTTGTTGCTACTTTCAACCCCTGATCATGCCTCCACAACTTGTAAGTTTCTCCAATATTTGATTGACAAAAGCAGGGGAAAGTTGTATCCAGATCCAGGCGTATGTTTATTCCAGTAATTTATCACACATATATTCCTAGGATAACTTGCTTTGGATCGGTCTCTATCTTCCAGGAAGTCCTGTCAATCCAAGTGATGGAACGATGTTAGCTAGCATAGTAAATACTAGTTAACCACTTAATTTTGAAATTGCATAGGGAAGAAATCACTTGTTCATCACAAAGTTTGTTGTCCCTTGGGAAGCACGCTCAAGAAGTAGCTTCCTAACCTAGGCGACGATGGCGGACTGGAACCCGTTCCTGGCGAACGCCGCCGTTGCGCCGCCCCCGCCCCAACCCCACCGGCCCCTCCCGACACCGGCCACTCCGGCGGCGGCGGCCACCCCTCTAGGACTGTCCCTGCGTCCGCACCAGCTTCCCCCACCTCCGGCTCAGCTCCCAGTCAATTTCATCCCCCGCGTGGTGGCCCCTGCTCCAGATCTGGCGTCTGTATGACCGCGGCTCAAATCCGTGGTGGTGGCGGCGCCCGCGGCGTCCCTGTCCGGGCTGTCGGCCTCTGTGGACGAGGTTCCTGAGACGCCACAGGTTAGTTCGGCTCCACCTTCAATGCTTCCTGACCTGGTCGCCGCGGGGTCGTTGCTCCGCACTGATGGCGGCCCGCCAGCTCGCTCGGTCACACCACTGCCCGGCAGCTCCCTGCCTGGCCTCAACGGGTCTTCAATGCCCAGCTCCGGCTCCCCGGCAACTGGGCGGCGTGCTGCTCCTGCCGTACCGCTCATTGAAGGGCCGCATCCGAGCGAAGATTTGGGGGGGCCTTGGCAGCTGGTTCAAAATCGCCGCTCTCGTCAGACCCCGACTTCAAGGCCACCACCTGCTCCCGCTCCTGTTCGCACGCGTCCTCAAATTCCTCGTCATCTGTGGGGGCTCTGTTTCAACTGCCTTCAGGAGGGGCACCGCATCGTCGACTGCAGAAACCCTGTGTGCTGTCGCCGCTGCTACCACTCCGGCCACAAGGAGAAAGACTGCTCGGAGGCTCGCGCGGCGCTCCCCGCCGCACCCGCTCGTCGCTTCCACCTCGATGCTGCGGTATTCCCGCCGCTCCGCCGGCTGGCCATGCCTCGCCGCCCAGGTGACCCTCGCTCCCGGCCTGCTGAGGCAAGTGTCGTGGTGCCTGCCAACATGGCCATGCAGCAGTCCGCGGCCGCCCTCTCCTCCAACTACGTCCTCCTCAGCCTTGTTGGCACTGGGCCGCGGGTGTCCGCCGCGGCCGTCGCCGACGCCCTGCAGGACGAGCTCGACATCCCGGCTGGCGCCGTGACGGTCGTCCGCCACTTCCCTGAAGACTTTCTCGTCAGCTTCGGCAGCCAGCACCACCGGGAGCGTGCCCTGGCCAACCCGTCCTTCCGTCGTGGCATCCGCGACGTCCGCATCAAGCTGTGGTCAGTAGAGGCGCAAGCCGACCATGTCGACATGAAGTACCATGTTCACCTCGAGCTGGAAGGAATCAAGCTTCACGCCTGGGACGTCGACACTGTCTCTCGTGCCATCGGTGACGAGTGCGACCTCGACTACATCTTGGCGCGCTCTGTGCTGAAGGAGGATGCGGTGTCGCTTGGATGCTGGGTCTGGACTGACAACCCAGACCTCATCCCGCGGGTGAAACGCCTCAAGCTGCCAGCCCGTGCTGCTCCTGCGTCGGCGCCCACCATCGGCCGGCGCGCTCTACGCTCCCGCGTTCTGGTCCACCTCGTCATGTACAAGGATTTCACGGGCGTGGAGGTTGTCCCGGGCGTACCGACGAAGCCGCGGCGTACTGAAGTGTTCGACTGGGAGCTGGGCATCATCGACGGAGAGCGCCGCCCTTCCGACAGCCGCGACGCGCCCCGGAACCACGCTCGTGACTAGGGACGAGACGACGACGACGACGCCGATCGGCATGGGCACGAGGGGGAGCGACGCGGGCTGCGCGACAGGCTCCTTGGCTGTAGCCGCTCGCGTGTTTCTCATGATGTGCCGCGGGAGAGCTCTGGTGCACGGCATGGACAGGGGCGCCAGGACAACCGCTGTGACGGCGGTCGTCGACGTCGTGGTGATGCAGCATCGGACTCATCACCAAGCCCGCCTGGTGGCTCGTCAACCTGCCGCCATCCACTCGACAACGCCACACGCTCTGCTTCGCCCACCTCGGTCCTCCCCACGCTGTCGGACGCGGCATCGCTAGGGATGGGCCCTCTGGAGGTGGCGATGGACACTCCTCTTAGGCCGCCTGGCTTCTCGGCTTCACCGCGCTCGAGCCTTGTGCTGATGGAGGGAACGCAGTTGCAGATGCCGTGGACCATCCCCGAAAGTTCCCCCCTGCTGCCAGGGCTTCGCCGACCTCGGCTGGTAGCACACTCCAGGCTTCCCTGTTCTGTGAGCCGCTGCCTCCACTGCTCCCCGTGCCGCCAGCATCGCCTCCGCTCCGGCCGTCGAACCGCCGCAAGACCCTTGCTGTGGGCTTCCCGGTGCACCGCAGCAGCTCACGGCTGGCCAAGCACAGGGGCGCACCAGTGGCGCGTCTCGCCGAGAAGCTGCTGTGCCAGCGAATGGGAATCATCGACGAGGGCGAGGAGCTAATTGAAGCTGCCATCAACAAGTTCGTCAGTTTGTTCAACGGATGCCTGCCCGACATCACCATCGACGCCCTCCGGGCTCTTTTCAGGATGGACTGTGATCTCTCGACGGCGGTCGAGGAGGCGCTGCTGTGCCATGGTGGTGCTGCTGGGATCGAGCTGGCGACCCAGTCTGAGGAGGTGCAAGTGGTCGTCACTGATGCTGCATGATGCATTGTGGATGTCCAAACCTGAAGTCAATCTAGTTCCCATGTTAGCTAAACCTCATGTTAGATGTGTTGCTCCCAGGAAGTCATTTTGCTCGTCTAGTGATCCTGATACTTTTAGCCTGCTGCTTTCAATTAGTTCTGGTTACTTGCTTGCTACTCATGAAGCATGTAACCTGATGCTCTCTCACCGAACTGCTAGTCTGCATCTCCTTTGCATGTTCGATCCTAATTGTAAGACTTGTTATTTCATTATCATGTGCTGGGCCCTGGAGTCTGTTTGTTTACCTGATGAATGACGACAACGATGCTCCTAATGTGCTGTCCTAGAATCCCCGTGGTCTTAACGATCCAGACCGCCGCACCACGGTCCACAACACGATCGCGTCGTCCTCCTGCCATATCGTGTGCTTACAAGAAACTAAACTTGCACATGTTGATCAGTTTACTGCTACTTTTTGGGTGGCCATCGGCTAAAAAACTTTGCGCAACGACCTGCTGAGGGTACCCGTGGAGGCATTCTTCTTTTGTGGGATGATGACTTGTTTCATCTTCACGATTTCCAGATCGGTATCTTCAGTCTTTCGGCCATGGTGAGCTCTCGCAAATCCGGTGCTACCTTCAAGCTCACTGGAGTCTACAGCCCCACCGTTGCTGGTCTTAAGGATGCTTTTTTTGCGGAGTTGATTGCCCTCAAGCCGCCACCAGGAACTAGGTGGCTCGCCCTTGGGGATTTCAATCAGATTCATCGAGCTAGGGACAAAAATAATTCGAACATCAATAGGAGTAGGCTTCGCCGCTTCCGCTCGGCCGTACAAACTTGTGAGCTCTCGGATATCCACTTGCAAAATCGCCGCTTTACTTGGAGCAATGAACGTGCTACTCCAACACTCTCGAAGCTTGACGGTTTTTTCTGCAATGAAGAGTGGGACGTCTTCTTTTCCGATCATATCCTTCATGCTCTCTCATCTTCCCTATCGGATCACTGTCCATTGCTCTTGGCATGTGATAGAGGCCCCCCAAGACCTAGGAGCTTTAAATTTGAGAACTTTTGGATCAAGCTCCCTGGTTTCCAACAGATTGTTGCGGAGGCTTGGTCTGCCCCTACGCCTCATGCTGAGCCATGCCATGCCCTCTTCCACAAAATGGTGCACACTGGAAAGGCCCTTCGTCGATGGAGCAAATCATTCTTCTCGGGGTACAAGCTACAATTGCAAATGGCCTCGGAAATCATCCTACGGTTAGACATTGCGCAGGACAACCGCCCTCTCTCCCCGATGGAGAGGGACATCCGTGCCCGGCTTAAGCGACGGGTCATCAGTTTGGCGGTGCTTGAGAGAAGTAGGAAAAAGCAATGCGCACAAATTTCCAACCTTCGTGAGGGAGATGCCAACACAAGATATTTTCACCTCCGTGTGAACGGTAGACGACGGAAGAATTATATTCAGAGGCTTATGAGGAATGATGGATGGGTCACTTCGCATGTAGAAAAAGAGGCTATTGTTCATGATCATTTCTCCTCGGTGTTGCGGCGACCTCCTCCTAGCACTCGGGCCTTAAACTAGGAGGCTCTTGACTTCACGCCTTGCCCCCTTCAAGGAATTGATGACCCTATTTCGGAGACCGAGGTCCTTCATGCCATCTCCTCCATGCCTTCTGACAAGGCCCCCGGTCCGGATGGCTTCACAGGCGCTTTCTTCAAATCTTGTTGGACCACTATCAAGTCCGATATTATGAGGGTGATCAACCTTTTCTCAAATCTCCATGGGGAGAACTTCCACTGGCTCAACTCGGCTTTTGTCGCCTTGCTACCGAAGAAGGAGGGGGCGGAGGGCATTGGCGACTTCAGACCCATTAGCTTAATTCACGCCATTGCCAAGATTATCTCCAAAGTTCTTGCCTTGCGCCTCACGCCTCACATGAATGTGCTTGTCTCCAATGCGCAAAGTGCTTTCATTCGAACCCGAAGTATCCATGACAACTTCCTCTTTGTGCGGAACTTTGCTAGATGTTTGCACCGCAACAAATCCCCTTCATTGCTGTTCAAGCTTGATATTAAGAAGGCGTTCGATTCAATCCGATGGGACTATATCATCGACCTTTTACGGCACTTGGGGTTTCCAAATCGCTTTTTGGACTGGCTTTCGATCCTTCTATCCACGGCCTCTTCTAGGATTATCCTAAATGGTGTTCCGAGTGCCCAATTCGTCATGGCAGGGGGCTGCGGCAAGGGGATCCCCTCTCTCCACTCCTTTTTGTCATCGGCATCGACCCCTTCAGCAGCTCCTTAAGATGGCGACGGACCGGGGACTCCTTCGCCGGGTCAATGGGAGAGGGCCAAACCTTCGAACGTCCATATATGCGGATGATGTGGTGATTTTTTTGAAGCCCATTGCGGACAATGTGAACACTCTTGCCTCCATCCTTGCAGATTTTGGAGAGGCAACCGGCCTTGTCACTAATTTTTTGAAGAGCTAGGTGGTGCGAATTCGTTGTTCCAATGTTGATCTTGATGCTACCCTGGCCGGCCTCCCCGCTGTTCGTGCCACCTTCCCGCTGAGATATCTCGGTCTCCCGCTGTCTACTCATTATCTGCGGAAGGTGGATTTCCAATTTCTTGAGGACAAGATTGCGGCCAAACTCCCCACTCGCATCGGTAACCATCTTACTGCCGATGGACGGTGCACTTGGGTCAAGTCCATCTCCACCTCGCAGGCTACCTATCACATTACGCCGATGGCCGTCCCTGCGGGTACTCTTAAGGGCATCGAAAAAATTCAGAGAGCTTTCTTGTGGGCGGGTGGCACTTCTATCATTGGAGGAAAATGCAAGGTCAATTGGCCCATTGTTTGTCGTCCCAAATCTCTCGGCGGCCTTGGAGTTCTTGATCTTCAGTCCTTTGCTAGGGCCCTCAGATTGCGTTGGCCTTGGCAGGAATGGAGATCGCCGGACAAGCTTTGGGTCGGGTTAGGGAACCCATGCACAGATGAAGATTTGGAGTTGTTCTATGCTGCTACTTTCGATTACAATTGGCAATGGGTCCACCGCTGATTTTTGGCGCTCGCCGTGGCTTTTCAATCGTAGTCCCTCGGACATTGCTCCTAGCATCTTCCTCCTATGCAAGTGCAAAAAATGGACCGTGCAGGAGGCCCTCCGCGACAATGCTTGGATTAGACAGTTGAACCTTGCTGATGGCCTCTCGGTGGAGCACCTTGTGCAGTTCGTCGACCTTTGGACGAGGCTGCAGGATCTTGTTTTGAATCCCGACATTCCTGACTACATCTCCTGGCGCTCTACCACCTCCGGGGACTACTCGGCTTCCTCCGCCTACCGGCTGCAGTTTGATGGCTCCACTCTTTCTTTGATGGACTCTCTCGTCTGGAAAGCTTGGGCTCCTCCGAAGTACAAATTTCTCGCATGGCTGATCATCCAAGATAGGGTTTGGACCGCGGACCGGCTGCAGCGTCGGGTGGCCCAATTGTGGTGCCGCCAGGAGCATGAGTCGGCGTGCCATCTTCTTTTCCACTGCAGATTTTCCGTGCACATTTGGAATGCAATCGCCGAGTGGTTGGGCTCCACGCATTTTAGGCCGGACAGATGGGTTCGTCGGACCTCGGTCCGTGATTGTTGGTCTGCTTCGGTCCTTCACCCTGAGGCGCCCCGCAAGGCGACTGCTTCCATTATCTCCCTCGTTGCGTGGAAATTATGGAACGAACGAAACTCGAGGATTTTTAGACACACATCTCACCTTCCAAGTGTGCTTTTCTCGGATATCAAGGAAGAGGCGAGAACATGGGTCAAGGCGGGTGCGACGTGTTTGGTGGGGTTCATACCGGGAGAGTAGTCATCTCGATGATGTTGTGTTTTGTTTCCCCCTAGCATGCTGTTTTTTCGCTATTGGGAGGAGTTGGCCTTGACCATGTAAACCTTAAACTCTTTTTCTCTCTTAATAAATGAAAAGGCAAGTCTTTTGCCTCTTTTCAAAAAAAAAAAAAAGTAGCTTCCTTGATTCAATGGCTATTCCCTCTGGCTGCATTAAGAATAATTGAGAAGATTTCAGAAAGTGTTAAGGAATTTATCTTATTTTTGCGTGGCGGGGAGGAGTTTGGTATTAAAATTTCATTGTTCTTTTTCTCAGAGTACTGCTGACCTCTTCAGGGAACCAAACACCTGGTTGAGTGCTTCCCTCCAGAACTGCTAGAACAAATGCAGCTGTTGAATGGCCCACCGATCTACAAATACAATAAGATGCTTAGATGAGATGCATGTACATTGCCTGGAACAATCTTTTGCTCTTCTGGACTGGGAGCGTACACCAAAACTTGTAAAATGAACCATACTTCAAAGCATAAATCCTTACAATTTAGGGTTGTGAGTTCTAATCTAGAAAGTACACCAGAGCTTGTGAAATGCACCATTCAATAAGTATAGCTCCAATTGTTTACTTAAAATCAGTTTGTTGTGAAATTAAGAGGTACTATATAAGATGTCAAGATGATAATAAGAGAAAAAGTACTACATAAAATAATCTGCATCATTCCAACTATTAAGTAGAAATAAAAAAAATCTTATTAGGTCGATATTATCAACTGAAATAAGCATGGATGTAGATGATTTCAACATAAATATGTTTTAGGACGGGGGTACAACCTCCTTTAAAAAAACATAAAGACGTTTTAAAACCAAAGGGAACCCATGAATATAAAGTACACGATCTTATGTCCATTAAAATAATATTAGGCTCACTGCAAGCTATTGATAATTAACCTGATAGCCGGTAAATCAGTAATGGTAAAGATCAATTAGGTCATGGATGCAGAACCTTGTTGTACTTACACAGGCAGCTTTCTATGAGAAAACAACCCAATTGTATTCCGGCCATTCGAACATTCCAAGTCTATCTGCACAAACAAAATAAATTTGATCAAACAATCTAGACACAGCTGGAGTGGAAATAGTATGCTCTTACTATACACACAGCTTCAGGATAACTAGTATGCTCAGACTCTAGACACAGCCTGCATAGAGCTGGTAATTTGAAAATAGAGGTAAAGGAGTTACTTACTCTCATGGAGAAACGCTCCCCTACAATGCCATCAATGGCTCGGACAAGGGGATCAACTAATTCAACCAACTTTTGAACCTTATCTTTATCCCTCAAGAACTCCTAAAAGGAACCAAGTTGAAGTCAGGTGTACTCCAAATTAGCACCAACTCATCAACTTCATTCTAAATATTAATCCTCATTTTCAGGCCCAGTAACCAATAGTATTGGATAATTGCTTAAATTGCAGGAAAAGGAATGTTGTTGGTTGTAACTTCCACTATATTTAATTACTATCACTAGAATACTAATGGAAATAATAATAAAAGAGCTCGCATGAAATTCAAAAAGGGTTTATTGAGAAGAATACATACAACAGGTAAAATGTTTGTGAATGCCTCCATTCCCCAATTCCACAAAAAAGGGGAAGTACCAAATCGAGCGCTCACAGTTGGCACACCTAAAAAATTCTGAGTACTCTTTACTTCAGGCAAATTCCTGAAATAATTGACGTAGATTTGCGGTTTGTCAATTGCAAAATATAAAAATAAATAGTAAATATTCACCACGTTAGATTTCTGGTTTGTCAACTGTAAGATATAAAAGGGTAAAAAAAAGGTACCCAAAACACTTACAGTAAGTAAACATCTTTCTTTCCGACTCCCTTTCCGAAATCAATGTTGAGAGCTCCACTGTAGGGCTTCAATTTGATTTCTTCTCCTATATAGGTAAAGATAATGAATTTGTCTTTCCACTTGTTTGAGAAGTAACATAGGTGCCATAATGAAAAAGTCAAAAGTACCTCTGTTATATGCAATTACATCCTCCCCAAGAAGTAGAAAACTTGTTGTCAACATCGTTGGGCCAGCACCACCAGAACCTGCAGTATAATAGAAGAATCTAGAAAGGATTTAGCAACATGGCCATAAATATCGATCGAGATCAAACCACCCTTCTGTAATTAATTTCTAAATTGACTTTTCCTTTTCCAGAAAATATAGAGATCTCCTAACCTTAGTCTTTCAGGTTTCCCACCTTCATTTCTGGCAGCATTCACAAGCTCAGCAGCCATCACTGTTAGAAAACAATACAGTACAAAATTAAGCACTAAAAATAGGATGTGACACCTTTCTAGATATCTATGGCTATTCATTAAATCAACCAGCATGGACTATGTAAAAAGCAGAAAAAACTGACTATACACACTTTTGTAATGGAATAATACATATATGATCTAGTTCATTCCTCAGTTTCATGAGGACATGGATACTATGTATAACGATTTCGTGTGTTCCTTGCGGAATGAGATTTTTGCGTCTCCATAGTTACTTCTAGTTTGATATTTTTTCCTTTTATAATAGAACAATTTAATATAATATGCGGCCCAACGCCGACGGAGCTCACCATCCCAACATTTGTGTACTGCATCCTTGGCATAGAAACAAAAAAAAACTAAACATATAGGCACTTGTTAGGCACCCAAGTGCACAAGTTTGTGCGTTTCCAACGAAATGAGACTTCCATTTGTGTTTAGAAGGTACTTTCTCAGCGTCCAATTCCAGAACAAACGAAGCATCTTTTTCAAGCAATTTTCTTGTCATCGGGCTTAATTTTATTGGTACCACACTAACATGATCCTGCTGAAAATGCCACTCTAAGGAAAAGATCGAACACATTCAAACTTTCTGTTATGGATTAACATACTTACAAATAGCTTTAAGTTTCTAGGTATCTTTCGAGTTTTGGCATATGAATACATGACACATCTCAATTTGGTGATTCCGGAGTTTCCTGCGTTCCTACCTATTTTATACTAGCTTGGATTCACAAATTGTCTTTCCAATTGGATTATTGAATACTATTTTGGAATTTATTTCTTGGCGACGAATACTTTTTTGAATAGCATATCCTTGTCTAACTTACTATCAGAGGTGACACACTTGTAGTGCTAACCAAAAGAATAAGGACAATTGCAGGCACTATTGGAAACAAAACAGAGAGTATATAGCAATTACTGTAAATGTATATAGAAAAATAGCAAGCCAAATTGAGGTGTTGCATGACAGGAGTGTGAAGTAACCGTTGCTCACTCCAGGACATATGCCGGCAGTTGTAATAGCTGCAACGCCTTGAGCTTTTGCTTCTTCATGGAAAGCTTTAGCTCTCCATGAGTAGTCCATGTCATCACAAACATCGATATAAGCTGTCTGTTCACAAAAATTTAAGCGAGCCAATATCCTTTTCAGTTAATTAAGACATCACTAAGTCACTTATGCACTTCACCTCATTTTCTCAGGGATAGCATGTTTTCAGTCACCTTGGTCGATATCGCGGCCTGCAAGACAGTGCACTCGGCCTCCCTTTGGAAAGGTCCAGCAGTATGAACAACTAAATCCACACCTGGGGAAAGTTCAAAACTTCAAATCTTAAGTTATGTCTCTCATGGGTCATGGAGGAAATTTACACATTGGTCTCCACAAAGCACAGCATAAGCAGGTTATGTACAATTTGCATGACTGACTCTGTAGCGCTTCCTCCAACATGGCTGCGTTGCCGGTATCAATTTCCACAAACTCAGATTGGTCGCCAAGTTTAGATGCCAAAGATTCACCTTTCTCCCTGACAAATAAGAACACATATAAACAGAGGTACAAGTACCTGGTGCTTTTAAAGAGAACAAAAATACACCGCACGTTAGTATATAGCCTGCCTTTGGCATTATGGTGGATTATTATAATCACCTTTGTTCCACCTGCTTTTATCTGTTTTAGTGTTTGTTTGACCTGCTTTTGCCAGATTTTCAATAGCATATTCTAAAATAAGCACAGCCCAGCATAGTTAGCCTGCCTTTGCCATTGTGGTGGATTATTATCATCACATTTGTTTGTCTATTTTGGTGTTTGTTTGACCTACTTTTGCCTGCTTTTGTGGGTGATTTTCAGTAGACGGTTATAAAATAAGCACAGCCCAGCATCGCGCTGGGTTGGGGTTTGCATTTGTACATTCAAATGTGTAGAATTACTAATTATCAAAACTAAACGCTCTGAGTTCAAGTTGATGGAATGCGGCTGAAATCAACTGTGTGGCAATTACCGGTTCCTGCCGCTGATGATGATGTTTAGGTCGGGGCGGAGCTTGGAGAGAGCGGTGACCGTGGAGCCGCCGATGCAGCCGGTGCCGCCGAGCACGAGAACGCGAGCGCTCAAGCGGTGATTGCTCGCGGCAGGAGGAATGCGGAGCGGCATGGATGCTCTGACCATAGCAACCATGCTGCAACGCCGAACTGCTGTTACGCGCCGTGGTCTGATCCACCCCTATGATGGGGAAGAGGGTGTGAAGCCTTGGACGTGGAGCAATGCGGGCACAGAGCTGGACGTGTACGTGGATGCAGTTTGGTCGTGTATGTGGAAGCGGATGGACCGTCGATCCAATCGACTCGACACTGTTAAAAGCTAGCTGCAAAGTGGCCACGTCTGGTCCGCGTACAACAGCAGCGAGAGACAATTTGGCTCAGGTCTGAAAAAGGTTCAAATTATCCATATAAGTATACAACAGTAGCATCATATAAAGTTCATGCTGGAAAAGAGTTCAAAGAGTTACATTTCAGAGGTATTTCAGCAAACATAGTCTACTCAGAACCAAGATATCTCTGAGTAGATTTGAATAAAATGCTGAACCAAACGACTTAAAAACAGAGAGCAGGCAACTGTAGGTGCAGTTTTCAGTTAAAACAGGAGCTACTCTTTCTACAAGACAACACTGTAGGTAATCCAATAGAAGTCATGTTCAGATTCAGACAAATAGTTACAACACCAGAACGATTAAGCCATCACCTGCATATCTCATACTCACAACCAGCTAATCCAGCAAACAATCCATACAAGCAGCTGCAATTAAAATGCACAGGAACCATCTTATTTGATTAACTACTCTAAGAATGATAAGCATGATGTTGCTGATCTCAGATGGAAACTTGGTAAAAGATCGCAGATAGATGATAATATTTCAGCTCACAAATCCAAGAAGGAAAAGTTAAACATCAAACATGTACTGATTCTATGTTTCTCTTCTAACATGGAAACTGGTTAAAATATTGTGTGACATGATCCACAGCCTGAACTTGATGATCCCAGACATAGACAATATCAATTTATGCACAAGTACCGTCTCTTAACACCCCAAAAATACCAAATGCTACAAAATTGCCAATTCTATGTTATCATCGCAATAAATCTTGGACGAATCATAGTGCGGCAAATCAATCAACCCGACGAACATAGAAGATATCATGAAGACAAATTCAACATGTAGGATAATAAGCAGGTCAAACTCAAATCATATGCACGGAGCAACCATGCGTAATCGCGATCTAGAAGCAGTTCGAATCCTCTGCACAGAGCAACCGATACACGAAGCACCTGCAGTCTCCAGTACGACAAAGTTTTCTCGAAGAGGTTGTTACCTTGAGGCCGGCGGCCGGCGGCGTTCTCGCGGGTGCGTGCGGCGGAGTTCTCGCGGGTGCGGGCTGATCCGATCCCGAAGATGAGGCGGGCGGCGGCGTTCCAGCGGGTGAGGCGCACGGCTCCGATCCCGCGGGTGTGAGGCGTGCGGCGGCGTTCTAGCGGGCTGGGGCGGCTGGATCGGAGGGCACCTCCTCTGATCTGTTCGCTGCAGGGGAGAAGACCAGGAGAAATGGAGGGTGAGCGCTGACTTCCCGCGGTTTCCAAGGGTGTGAGAATTTTTAGATGGCTGACCAGTGGGGACATAGGCTACGTAGGACAATTTTGGTCGGGGCAAAGTGGAGCGAAAATTATATTTTGAGTGGAGGAAAAATGTTTTTTACATTTTTATTAGGGGTAGTTTTTTTACGTGAACTCGGAAGAGTAGAGGGAGTAGGTATTTCGAATGGAGGAAAAATGTGACATTTGACATCACTTGTCTGCAGCGCACGAACGGTGTGCTTGCATGCCAGGCTCTGATCTTGTACTACCCGCTCTCTATAAATGTGAGCCTACTACATGTGTCGCTAGCCAAATTTTCCTTTTTTTTTGAAAAAGGGCAAAAGTTTTGTCTATTTCATTGAATAAGAGAGAGTTTAGGGATTACAAACACGAGCCCGCAAGTCTCCACAACAACAAAAGTAAGGCTACTCTCGCGGCATAATAGTGTTCAAACGTTTAGCCCCCGCGAACCCCCAAAGGGTGACATCCCTCCTAATCAACAAAATTACAATGGATGACATAGAGGCAAGGTGTTTGAAGACCCGTATATTCCGCTCGTTCCAAATTACCGAAGCAGAGCAAGGAGGAAAGTCCACGTTCCAATGAAAATGCTAGTGCAATCGTCCAAAAGAGGCATGCCCTTGTCGTCGCATGGGTGCCCCAAACCCACCCAATTCCCACACCGCTGGTTTGCGGAGCCTAACAACGGCCTGCTTGCCACACTGCGCATCTCTTCCTCCTCAGCACAAATGCAGCACACCGACAGGCCACGGCCTGCTTCACACGCTACATCGCCCTTGTTCTCTGCACACTGCCGGCCTGCTTGGCACACACCGGACAAACTTCTATCGAAGAAACAGAGAGAGACAGACACAGACAGAGGGGCACACTACACTACTCTTCAATTATTGTTCTTAATCAATAAAACTTAGCAGTGTTGCCTCGATTTTTTTTTTATACGAAGCTCTGGATGAAATGGAATTGGCTATGGATCGATAGTAAATAAAGATAGAGCCAGCTGGCTAGCTACAAAGCGTATGAATCAAAAGTGTAGTAGACTGCAAGGGACTGTATGACTACGGAGTAGCATTTTGAAGAAGATTTAGGTAGCATTTCTAACAGTGCTACAAGCTAGTTATAGCTTTTCATGATGATCACTAATTGAAGAAGACAGGAGACACTGTTAGAGTGGTTATCTATTGAAAAGACTATGAGTCGAGAGTGACTAGCCAGCATTCTTCCTCGGAGTAGTGGTTAATCATAGAGGGGAATCTCGGAGCAGAGCTAAGCGCATGGATCCAACCCATTTGGGAAACCAACCAGCTAGATCATCAGGACCCAGGCTAATGAAATCTCCAGTCAGTCAAACGTACAGCACATGGGCGCCCCGATTATGGCGGGAAAAGATCAAGCACGTACCGACAACATGGAGATGCTCAACTAATTCGTCTATCATCGCGTCGGTGGTCCCGTACTCGTTTGTCCTTTGATGCGCTACTGGATAACTGCGGGTCGCAATTCCGATTCATTAATTAATTTGTCCTAGAATTGATGGACCTATTTAATTATCGATATAGTACTTGTCTCGAATGATTGAGGTTTAGCCTGCAAGGGGGCAAGCGAGCTCTCCTAAATACAAAATACTCCAATTCCTTTGCACCACTTTTACCAAAGAAAAAGGACATTTGCCAGCAAAAGAAAATATCGATATTAACGGTTTTGATATCTCTTAGTCTACTCAAAAAATAAATGATTTGTACGTTTTTGCTGGTTCCCGGTCGATCGAGGTATCGTTAAGTTTGAAATGAAAAGGTGCAATTTCATATTTCCGCGAACTTACATCTTTTAAGAAAAGTGCAACACTAAACTAAAGTGGTACTTTTCGAAATCGATTGACACCTCAGAAATTTCAATATACCCAGTTGTAGGAGGACCCCCATTTTCATGCCGTCCACTCGGATCCATTTGATCTAAACATAAGATCGGTGCAAGTGCGAAATGGATGAAAAGATCCTGATCGGACCGCTATATATCGTTGCTAATTGAGAAATGGACATCTATAACTCTATAAGTCTGCTAATTAAGCTATACCCACCATATTGTCTCAAACACTAAAAGAAAATCTTACATTAATTCAGAACATAATGCAAAATCTACGGATGTCTGAGAATTCAACATCTCAAGTTGAAGTAGAAACCATTTCAATCAGATCAACATTACCACATTGGGCATTATAGAGTACATTGGAGATTCGAAATCTAGGTGCATCATTAGCCTAGCCCACGCGGTAATCATGCATATGGTGGTGATGTGCGTGCGTGCGCGGAGCCCAATCCAGCCTTTGCGGCATGCATGGCGCGAGGTGAAGAACGATCGAAAGCCTCCGTGAAAAGATGCCATCAAATCCTCATCTCCAGTACGTGCCTCCGGACGAGCTAGTAGTAGCAGGCACCTGCTCGATCTCAAAACTACAATGGAAAGCCTTGAAAGGAGGCTTTAATTTGATCCACACAATGATGCGAAATTCCAACGAGTCATGCAGATAAAACTTCCCTTTTTTTTGTTCAAGCCTGCCTTTTCATTTATACTCCCTCCGTTCTTAAATATAAGATGTTTTTGCTTTTCAAAATGAAAAGAGGTACACATGCATCTAAGACGTGTTTAGCGATAAATCAACTCATTTTGATCCGTATTTAGATCATGTTAGGAACGGAGGGAGTATATAAGAATATAGCTGGTCAATTTGTTTGAAATTGACTGGAAAAACGTAACACGCATAACGCAGCATCATGTCGGCCCCGGGACCGTGCTCCACACGAGTCGACGAGCAAACCGGTCGAAGTTGACACCCAAACATCTCAACGCAACATGGCGAAGACAAAGAACCGGAGCTGACGCTCCGACATTCACGTCGGCCCCATAGGACCGAGCACCGTCTAGCCGAAGACAGCAAATAGGACAACGCCAACCACATGAACAGACCAAAAACTAGCATGGGTAATGAATGGGCTCTTCAACAAAGCCTTGAAGTAGGGGGAGCAATGTCCGCCATCGCCGGCATCAACCGAGGTCTGTGCAAGGTTCTCACCCAAAGCTCACCAATCCCGATGTTGTGGTCCAACATCTAACATTTTAACAAACTTCAGCCTATAATAAATGTTTTCCAAATTTTTAGTCAGATCTAATCTGCCAAACATGTCGGCGATGAGGTTCATGATGTATATCGTCAAAGCCGTCGGCACGATATTGCGAAAGCTGTTGGCGGTTTCATGGTCTTACGTAAAACTCTTGGCGTCAGCCCATTAAACCCTACCTTGAGAGGATGTGGCGGTACAAAAAAAAAGTTAAGTTTAATTTTAAAAGTGTGATTTCCACTTTTTACCCTCTAGTTATGCGTTTACGACCCCCATCTAGTAAAACTTTGGACTCTATTTTTCTGATTCATGTACGTTGGGCGAGGTGTGAGGGCTCAGGACAACGACCAGAATGGAACATATGGTGAATAAAAGGGATGGAGCCAGCCAATGTTTGCATATGTTGTCGCGGCAGGCACATGGATCTAACATGCTAGTCTATTTTAAAATAAGGTAAGACGTACCGTGTTCAAAATTCCCTGGATGATGATGTATTTGTAATTGCTTTCTTCACTAGACAAAACATGGCAACTATGTATTGTGTAAAATATGGAATTCACGGTTACAAAGAATTTAGTTTTTGTTGAAGGTTTTTAAGAATTGTCGGGTTTAAGGTTATGCGGTGGAAGAAGAAGGTTTGCTCGGGACTTGGGAGGAGCAGCTACTGGTGGTAGGAAGCAAAGCATAGATGGCACGGAGCTAGAGATAGATTGGTGTGCCCTGGAGCGCTGGGTAGACGTGCGTGACACGCGCGAAGGAAAGCAGCGTCGCACCGTGCAAAGCAGCAACGTTGTTAAGGTGGCGGCACGCGACAAAAAAAAAAAAGGCCGCCATGCACCCAACGGGACGCGACCACGACGTCCCAACGTCACTCGGTCTCTTTCCGGTCTGAGCGCGGTCAAGTCCATGTCCGACCGACCGGAAAGAAAGGGCCTGTCAGCCAGGCGAAATC